>JAKMWT010000580.1:0-19171 GCA_025327155.1 Colletotrichum sp. SAR 10_75
CCTTATTATTATCTATACAATTAAATGCTTATAAATGCTTAGGATTAGCACCTTTTATCATAACTTAACCCCATCTATAACCCTATACTATATAGGCGCATATACTACGCCCCTAAATACGCTTATACCTATGTTAACAAAAATAATATAGGGGGCTTAGCCTTAAGAAATGTGAGAAGGTGTTATTATTATTAGTCTTATCCATCTTAGGCGTCTAACACTAGCGTTATTATCCCACACTAGTGTTATTATCCTATACCTTTTAATTAATATTATTATCTACTACTATCGCTAATATCTATTATCCTTAATTAGTATTATTATTATTATTATTATTACTATCTAACTTATATAACACTCTCTATACTACTTTAATTAAGCTACTTATATTATATACTTTTAAGTAATAGACTAAGAGTAACTTACTATTAGAGGAGTTTTTAAATAGCTAAAAGTTTAAAGTGAGGGCTTTTAAACCTTAAGCTAAAAAGTTACTTTAATACTTTATTATTACTAAATAATCTAATAAATTACTTTTATTACTAAGTAGATAGACTTTTTTTAGTATTTTATACTCTAATTAAGCTAGCTAGGAGTTTAAAAAAAAGGTATTTTAAAAGCTTATAAACACTTTAAAAAGTATAAAAAAAAGTATATTATTATTTAATCTACTATCTCCTTTAAAAACTAAAGCTTTTTATTAAAGTATTTTAATTAAGATAACTACCTACTAACTAAAATATAAAAACTATAAAAAGTATATTAAAAACTCTATATAAACTACTACTTTATTCTAATTATCTCTCTTTAATTTACTAAGTATTTTATACTATAAATTAAATAATTATAATAAGATATATAAATCCCCTAAATTATAACCCTTAAACCTAAAAACTCTACTTAATCTAAGTAAAAATATTAATAAAACTATTATAAAAAACTCTTAGAAAATCTACTCTTTATAAATAAAACTATTTTATTATACTTAAACCTCTTAATTAGCTTTCTTTTCTAATTACTAACTATAACCTCTCTAAGTATTATAATAGTTCTTATACTAGGATTACTATAAAGATACTAACTAATTATTAAGTATATTCTATAATTTAGCTTATAAAGCTAGTTATTACTAATAGGTATTATAATAGATATAACCCTTAAAGTTAGGAGCTATAATAAGTAGTAAGAAAAGTCTATATTAAATAATCTAAGTAGTAACTTATATAATTTTATTATAGTAGCACTTAATTTAATTATTTTAGCTATAGTTTAAAAAGTTCTCTTAAAAACTTATAGCTTATTAATTAGCTATATTCTTATTAGTAAAGTACTCCTCTATAGCTTTAAAATACTTTATTTTACTCTACCTCTATACTATTACTTTATCTATAGTTAGATTAAGCTTTACTCTTTTATAGTAGCTAAAAACTAAGTTTATTAAAGACTTTAAACTTATATTTAGATTAGATATTAAGGTAGCTAATTATCTAACTTTTTATACTAAAGTACTCTAATTAATATATTAGGTATAGCCTCTAGCTGTTCACTATGATTTTTACCTACTTAGAGCAATAGACCTTCTAACTCTACGCCTCTTAATAATATATATAGCCTTCAGTTATATAATTATAACTCTCTTAACCTCAGCTACACTTATATATATATATTAGTTAACAACTTCACTATCTTTAACTTCACTTTAGTAATAATATAGTTTATAATTACTTAATTACTTAATTACTAACTACTAAACTATTAACCTATCCTCTCTCTTATATATTACCTACGCTACTATTAAATACTATCCCTATTACTGCTTTGCTGTCCGCTATAGTTACTTCTTTAGAAGTAAGTTATTACTATTGTTACAGTCTTCTTATTTAATTAGGCTAGCTAACGCCTTTAGTATGCCTTGCATTATCTATAAATAAAGTAGTATACTAAGCTAATAAGCCTAGCAGCAGCTATACTATTATCAGCAACGCTCTCTCTATTCAGCATAAGGGGCACTCACTAATCCCTAGAGGGCTACCTCTACCTTAGCATTATAGAGGGCCTATTCAAAGAAGGGCTACTCCATAAGGTGCACAAGTACCCTATCCACCTCTATAGCTAAGTTTACACGTTTACTATTAATTAAGTTATACATCTTAAGGTCCCCTATAAAGGTATTAATAAGAGCTCTTTTAAGCGTTATTCTAACTATATACTCTCTATATATCTTAGATTATATAAGGAAAGAGTAGGTTTTATTAATCTAATTAATATTAAACTCTATAGCAAGCCTTTACGCGTTATTTATATTAATAGGCGCGCTAGGCTTAGGGTATCTATACGTAGAGTTAGGTGCTAATATTATAAAGGATTTATTATAGGTTAAAGAGGAAGAAGGAAGGGTATGAGGCCTTATACATAGTAGTAGAGCTTTTTATGCTTCTAGCTGTAAGAACCTCTTATAATAACCTCTTTAGTTAAGGAGTTATCTCTATTTAGTAGCGTTTGTAACACTTCGCTAGAAGGTTTAGCGAAGTTATTACTAGGCTATAAGAGCCTTAGTAACCCCTTCAGCCCTAATATAATCAGCTCTACTATATATAGCACTACTACTACTAGCCTTATGCTATGCAGCTAGTGCTATTACTATTCTGCTAGTCTATTCAGCTAAAGTGTACATTTAACTTTATATAAGGGTTTGCCTATTAGTAGGAACGTATAGGGTTTCTATACTGTTTTCCTTAATTAGTAGAGGGTATAGGTTAAAGTGCCTATATAGTGTTTCTAGAATTATGCTTGCGTATAGGGTGAATTTTGCTGTAGTCTTTTTATAGGGGGGCTGCGTTATAACTATAAACTTAATATATTAGGTATAATTACCTTAAGGCTTAAGTAGCTTATTTTTATTATCTAAGATAATTTCCTACTAGTTATCTTTATTATCTATAAACCTAGAGGACTAATTAAGTATTAATAAGTCTTATAGTGTGAATATAAGTAATATAAGTGTAACTAATTAGAAGATAAGCTATATAGAGGTTACTAATTACTCTTTAATAACCTCTACCTCTAAGTTATTATCTATAGTAATAACTAGTTATTATAATTAGTAGTATAAATTTTAAGTCTAAATAAGCTACTTATATAAAGCAAAGTTAATCAGCTTAAATTAATAAAATTCTTTAGAAATCTTTCTAATCTATTAGATCTATATACTTTCTAAGAAGCTATAAAGATTACTTATTATATTATTTAGCTTACTCTAAGTTCTTATAAATTAATAGTTATACTAGCTATTTTAAGTTACTAATCTAAACTACTTATATATTATAAGCCTATACTCTTACTTTTATAGCTACTAAAAGCTATTAACTATATAAGTAGTTAGATTAATAATATAAAATATATTATTATTAGTACTAAGGTATTTATATAGCGCCTTAAAAGCTTAAATATTACTAATAAAGCACTTCTCTAACTCTCTATTCTATATAGAATTATACTAGAAAACTATACTATTTTACTAGTTTATAATTATTATAATATAGTAGTAGTAACTTATATTAAATAGAGAGATAAATATATAGTTAGTATACTTAAGATAGTATTATTTAGCTAAGAGAAAGAAGTTAAAGTTAAAAGTAGTATAAGATTAAGAGGAGGTATCTTAGAGTTTTAGTATAATATAAGCTATAAAAAGTAAATATTAGTTAATATTTCTAACCTACTAGTAAGCTACTTATTATATTTTATCTATATTAATTTAGTCTTTATACTAAAGATAACTTTAAAAATTATAGAGGCTTATAATATACTCTAAAGCTTAAGCTTTTAGAAGTTTATCTTAGAAATCCTTATAGTTAAACTTATTACTTTAAGCTTATCTAATTAATAGCTTATTAAAATTACCTCTTACTATAAGCTAAAGCAGTCTATTAGATATACTTATAGAGGTCTAATTATTAAATATCTTATACTTATAGAAGTTTAATAAGAACTAAAATAGTTTAATTAGCGCTTACTTATTATTTAGAGTATAGAACTAAGAGTTTCTTATAGTTATAGTTAGCTAAGCTTTAGAGAGGTTATAAATTACTTAATTATTATTAAAGTTACTTTATAAAAGTATTATATTAGTAATAAGGATCTTCTTAATCTATATATTAGCTAAAAGTGCTAATATATAAGTAGGAGTAGTAAAAGAAGGGCTTAAGTATAATATAGTAATTAAGAAGAAAAGTAGAAGCTATTTAGACTTTAATTAAAGAAGTAAAAGTAATAATAATAGTTATTAGTTTTAGTAATTAGAGAGCTATAGAGAGGATTATATAAACTATATAAAGTTACTATTAATTAAGTGAAGTTATAAAAAAGGGAAAGCTTAATACTTAAAAGTAATATAAAAATATTATTAACTTATAAAGTAGGTTATTATAATAATATAAAGTTAAGAATTAGCTATTTAAGGGGAAAAAAGCCCTCTTTTTATGCTTTAGAGGTATTAGTTATTAAGAGCGCTAGTAGTTAATATTAGCACTAATAGTTTATTAGTTTAGATAAAAGTAAAGTTATAATAATAAATATAGCTATTATTTAGGTAGGTATAGTGAGGAGATTATACCTTCTTATTCTTAAATAGTAATTTACTTCTTTTTTAAATAAAATTATTTATTCTTTAAACTTATTTTAGTTAAAATAATATCTTTATATAACCCTTTCTTTATTATAATTACCTTAAATAGCTATTATATTACTACTAATTATTACTTTTATTTATTATCTACTAATTAGTTATATTATCTAATATTATTTAAAGTAGAGAGGGTAGGTAGTAATATATCTTTACTTTTTTACCTAATTAGTATTAATTTTTAGTTTATTTAAGAGACCTCTTTTTCTCTTACTTTATTCTTTTTAACTTATTAATTTTATTATAATTTATTTTTAATAGTTTCTTTTTTCTTTACTTTTACTACTTAACTTATTATAATTTACTTAATTAGATTTTTACTATTATACCTCTTTATAAAGTTTATAATCTTATTACTTACTTTAAGATTACTAAAAAGCCTTAATATCTTATTAAACTTATCTTTTAAGAGTTAGCTAGTTAGTATAGTTATATTAATATAAGCTTTTTTTATATAAATTTTTCTTAATCTTCTTTTAAAACCTTCTACTAACTTTCTCTTATATCTTAGTTTACTATATATATTAGCTAGAAATAACTTAACTACCTTTATAGAGAGCTTTATAATAAGTTAGTTTTAGTTAGTTTAAACCTTTAATATAACTAAATTAATATAAATATATAGCTTTAAAGCATTTTTACTAATTTTAAAAATATTATTAAGTAGTTTAATAATATAAAAATAGCTTTTAGTATTTATTTATCCCTTAGTTTACTTTAAGTATACTAAGTTTTTATTAAGTATTTATATATTAGCTTCTAAGGTTTTCTATACTAAAAATTAAATTAACTACTAAGTTTAATTAGTTTCTTAGTTTATACTTATAGTATTTATAACTACTCTCTTTATTCTTACTACTTTAAACGTTATAAAGAGTATAATAATAATACTTCTAATTAAGCTTAAGCTATATAGCTTTATTTTAAATATATCTTTTTACTTAATATTTAGAGTAATTCTTATAGTAATTACTTATACTTTAAAGTTTATTATAACTTTAAGATAAGCTAAGCTATATAAGAGGACTATAGATTTAATTAGGAGGATAAGTATAATTATTATAATAATAGTAATAAACTTCCTTCTATTATTCTTAGTAATATTAATACTTCCCCTCTAATAACTTTTAACTTTTACTATACTATTAATATTAGCTTTAATTAGCTTAAAGCTATTAGTTTTAATAATAGTCTACTTATTATCCTTTTAGTTAAAGTAATAAATTAAAACTTTAGTCCTTTTAGAACTTTTTATCCTTATAAAGCTTTTAACTACTATACTTATAATATTTAAGCTAATCTACTTAGTATATAAGGGGGGTATAAAGAGTATTAGTTTTAAAAAGAGAAAAGGGGAATATATAGTTATTATTATTAGAATTAAATAGGGTTATATATACTTCTAGCTCTTTTTTTACTACTAATCTAGCTTTTTTTCTTCTCTTTTTTTAACTTCTTTATTAAAAAGGTTATAAATATATAGCTAGATCCCCTTTAAATTAAACTAAATTTTACTTAAATTATTTATATATTATATATACTTAAAATATAAAACTTTTATAAAAAATAACTAACTACTTAGGTATTTAAATAAGCTTAATATTAATTATATTCTTTTAATAATATTTAAAATAGTATAACTTTAATCTACTTTCCTTTTTCTTTTTATTTTTTTAATTCTTTTTCTAACTTATTATTTTTATTTTATAACTACTTTTCCCTTATCTATAAATAAGTTAAAAATATTAAATTAGCTTATTTAAGCTTATTTAGTTTCTAATCTTCTCTATTTTTAGCTACTTAGTTTTAAGTAAAAAAGATAGCTTATATTTTATTTTTTAAAGTTTTTATAAATTAATTAGAGTTTTCTAATTTCTAAAGTTTATCTTTATTTTTAAAAAAAAGCTTTAGCTAATATCTACTATAAGTACTACTAACTAGCTCCTCTCTAAGTATCTCTAATATATATAAAGAGATAGTTTTAAGCTAAGACTATATTTAAAAAAAGCTTTTCTAATAATACTAAAGCTTTTTTTCTTTACTTTTATTAATTACTTATTTCTTATTATATAATAATATTAAAATTTCTATATTTAGCTAAATTTTATATAAAGTTTTTATATATCTTATATTATATTAATCTATTTACTTCTATTAAACTTATATTACTACTATTATAACTACCTCTCTATCTTAATTAAGTTACTTAAAAGCTTATACTTTTATTAGATATTTCTATTTAAAAATTTAAACTTTATCTTAAGTTAGTACTTACTATATTAATATATCTTATTTAATTAGAGTAATTACTTCCTATCTATATATTAAGTAAAAAGGTATAAATCTAATAAAGCTTCTTAAGGTTATCTAATTAGTAAAGAAAGTAATTAAAAATATTAGCTTTTAAACCTTATATCCTCTATCTAATTAAGCTAAAATTATATAAATAATTAGTTAATAACCTTTTTCTTTAAGCCTATTTACTTATATATTATAAATAGAGATAACTTTCTTTTAAGCTTTATATTACTTATTTAGAATATTTACTACTTTTATATTCTTTAAGCTTCTATTAACTATTAAGTACTTAAAAACTTTATAATAGTAAATAAAATCTTTAAATATAAATTTTACTACTATATTTAAGTTTACTATAATACTTTACTATACTTCTAGTTATTTTATTAAGTTATAATATCTCTTAATTAGAGTAAACTTACTAATCTATTAGATATCTATTAAAATCTTTAAAAATAATATTACTTCTAAGTAAATTACTATATACTAATTATCTTAATAAGCTAGCTAAGCTTTTTAATAGATATAGTAGCTTTATATTAATAGATAAATATTTTTATATATCTTATCCTAAAAGTAATATATAAATAAGTAATAAAAAGTTATATTTTTACTATAATATCTTAACTTAGTATAAATAGCTTTAATAAAGTACTTTTATAATAGCTCTCTATTAATTACTCTTCTTAGCTATAAATATTTCTTTATTAATTATCTAAATAGTAAGCTATTCTTTATTAAAAACCTCTAAGTTTAGTATTTAAATTTCTTAAATTAATACTAAATAATATTATATAGGTATAATAATATCTTTAAATAATATATAATTTATTAGAAATCTTAAAACTACTCTTAATTAGCTTATAGCTATCTTATTAATATTATATATAGTATTATCTTATTAAAAGTATTATACTATAATTATATTATATAGATTTTTATATAAAAAATATTTATATTAATAAACTTTTTAATCTTCTTAAAGGTTTTATATTCTTTATAATCTAATAATCTTAAAGCTTTTCTTAAGAAGCTATTAATAATAGTGTTTAATTTACTAAAAATATACTTAATTTTAAAATTAAAAAGCTAAATTTATATAATCTATTATATAATTAAGGTACTTAATATATTAAAAATAGTATTATTTAGTTATACTATTAAAACTTAGATATCTATTTTAAGTTTAAAATATACTCTATAGATATATATTTAAAGCTTCTTTAGTACTATAAAAACTATATAGAGTTTTAATTTATCTATATTATAATATAGCTTTAAGCCCTTCTAAATCTTATTCTTATACCTAGCTACTACTTAGTTACTATTAATTATCTAGTATAATATTATACCTTAACTTTATAGGCTTATATCTATATAAATAATAATAATCCTTATATTTAGGCTATAGTTAAGCTTAATTAAGACTAATAAACTTATAAAAGCCTTTTTTAGTTATTCTATTACCTCTATCTATATTAGTCTTTATATAAATCTAATAGCTTTCTATAAAAGTTCTATAAGAAGTAATATAATTACTATAAAATCTTCTACTTATACTTAATAGAAGATTATAATTTTATAGAAAGAGTAAATATTATTAATATTTTTATATAAATACTATTCTTAGATTTTATAAACTTTAGTTTAATTAAAGCTATATCCTTTAAGTTTATATAAATAGCTAATAATAACTACTAATTCTTAATATTATTATAACTTTTCTTCTAAAACTATATAGTTTAAAAGTTTTATATTAACTAAAACCTTATTTAAGTTCTAAAAGTGTTTATAAATAAACTTCTTAATCTTAAAATAGGTTAATAGTTCTTTATTATTATAGTATAAAGTTAGCTTTTTAATTATAATATTATTTAAAAAAGCTTTATAATAGTGAGGAATTAAGTTATATAAGATTCTTATTATAATCTATTAAAATTATACTATTAAGTTTATCCCTCTTATTAAGATTAAATAAAACTAAAAAAAGCTAAGAGGAGTAATAAATATTATATAATTATAGCTTTTCTTATCTAATAAGACTTAATTATATCTTAAGAAAAAGTTTAAAAGTAATAATAAGAAATAGCTTTTAAATTCTTTAGTAAACTTATCTATACTTAGAGGAATAAAAATATCCCTAATAGTAACTATATTAAGTTTTATTATTAAGTTAATTAGTTAATAATTATTATCTTTTTTTTATATTAAGAACTAAGTATTTTAGTAAGCTATATAACTTTCTTTTAATATACCTCTCTTAATCTATTTATATAGTATTTCTAAAACCTTATCTTTAAGTGCTCTTAGAATTAAAATCCTTTTTACTTACTAAGCTTTATATAGTACTATTTTAATCTACTATAAGGGGGCTACTATTAAATTAAGTTAATTAGCTTTAGTTTATTCTTAAACTAATATAGCTTCCCTATTAAATAAGATAGTTTATAGTAGTTTCTTCTCTTCTAGTTAAAAATAAATATATTTATTAAAAATATTAATTAAATAATCTTTAATTAAATAGAACCTTTCTATAATTATTAAAAATTTTAATATAATAAGTCCTTTAAATTTACTAACTTAGTAATAGTTTTTTAGCTTTAAAACTTCTATTTTCTTTATTTTCTAAAAGGGGTTACTTTTTAGTATTAATCTATCTATTAAGTTATTATCTACTAAATAAACTTTCTTTACTTTTAGTTTATATATTATAAAGATTTTTATTAATCTTAAAGGTAGTAGTATATAATTTTTACTTAATCTAACTTTTTTCTTTTATAAAAAATAGTTAAATTACTAAGATAATATAGTTATTATCTTAATTACTTTTCTTTTTACTTATTTTTTTATATAGTATTCTTACTTATTTAAGGATAATATAAACTAAACTTATATTTTAGGAGGTTTCTAATTAGTCTAATTAAATATATTATATATCCTTAGCTAGTATTTTATATAATTATCTCTATATTTACTTACTATAATTACTACTATATATAGAGCTACTAACTAAAGTTTAAATTTTATTTTTACTATAAAGGTAAAAGCTTTTTCTCTAGCTATATCTATAATTAAAATTACTTCTTTATTATTTTCTTTTAATTTAAATAGCTATTTATTAAGTATTAGTTTAAGCTAATTAGCTTTAGTTACTTATTTCTTATCCTCTTCTATAATATCCTTAATATATAGTTTAGGAGTTTACTCTAATCTAAGTAGATTTCCTTTAGTTAGATACTTAGAAGTCTTATTAAGCTTTAGTTTTCTAAAAGTCTAATTATAGCTAAAGCTTTTTTATAGTTCTATTAGTTAGAGAAAAAGTCTTTTATATCTTCCTCTATTTTTAAATAAGTAAAGCTTATTAGAATATATATTATTATATTACTAATTTAAACTATAATATAAATTAAATCTATAGTATATTCTTAAGTCTATAGTATCTAAATATTAAAAGATCCTCTTAGTAATATTAATACTACTAGATCTATCTTATTATTATTTATAATAAAAAAGCTAATTAATACCTTAAAACTAGTAATCTAATAAAAAATAATAGTATTACTTATAAAAAAGGACTTTCCTAGAGAAAAAGTCTATATACTTATTTTTATTAATATTATTAATACTTTATATTATTCTATAATACTCTTTTAAAAGATATTTATTTATAAACTATTATTAAGAATTATAAAGATCTTTTTACCTTATTTAAAGCTATCCCTACTAACTCTAATATTTAGCTTAAAGTATAATAACTACTAATTTATAAAAAAGAAGTTAATATTTTAATTCTTAAGCTTTATATTTATTATATAGACTATTTTATATTAAACTAAATTTTTAACTATATTATATTCTTCTAATACTTATTTAGCTTATAATTATAACTTTAATCTTTATACTATTTCTATTAAAGCTCTTAATACTTTAATAAAAATATATTCCTTAGTATTTATTACTACTTACTTTACTTCTTCTACTCTAATTAAGTTTAATTAATATTTCTAAATAATATCTATAAGTATAATAATAATTCCCCTATATATCTAATTAACTAGCTTTATAGCTTATATATAACTATAATCTCTTTATACTCTCTTAATTTCTTCTATATCTCCTTCCTCTTTTAGTAAAAAGGTAGGTATCTTCTAAAAATTAGAAATATTATAATTAGCTTCTATTATATCTTACTATATTAATAAGAAACTTTATTACTTTTCTTACTTAAAATAATTAGTAATATCTTTAATTTTTACTTATAATATTAGCTCTTAGTATATTAATATATATATAACCTATTTATAAATAATTTATCCTTATTAGAAGGTTTATTTATTTTAGTTTATATATATAGAGATAGTAGTAATATATATAAGTATTACTTATTAGTTTATTTTAAAGTAATAAGATTTAAAATAAATTATAATAATATATAATACTTTTATTACTACTAGAGTAATATTAATTAACTTTAAAAACTTTAAGTTTACTTTAAATAGTTAGCTAAGTTATCTTTTTATAACTAATATTACTAAACTATATAAATAGAAGTCTTCTATATAGTTTCTTATATAGATTAATAAGGTTTTATAATTAAGTTTATTACTAGCCTAATTTTTAAAGATAATATCTTATATAATTAAGTAGAAATACTCTCTTTATTTATAACTATATTATTAAGCTATATACTTAATTAGATTTATATTAGTATTTATTCTTAACTAAAGGTATTTCTAGAAGAATAAAGCGTTATAATTATTATACTAATAGATATTATTTAGATTAAATATAAAACCTAATAATAAGCTAAAGTTTATATTATTTATATATTAACTATTATAATTTAAATTTCTAAAGTATTCTATTCTTACTATATATAATCTTAAGGTACTTATTTAGCTTTAGTTTACTTATAGATTAACTAGCTCTTTATATATTATAGTTTAAATATCTATTATTATTATAAATCTTTAGATTTTTATCTATTTAGCTAATTTATCTATCTTATTTAATATATAAGAAGTATTTTATAATTTAAGTATATTTTAAGGTTTTAGTAATATTATAACTTAACTAAAAATATTATTCTAAATAAATATATTTAATATAAAAAGGCTTACTTTTTTAAATACTTTAATTTATAAATAAGAGGTTTCTAAGTCTCTAAATACTAATACTAGCTATTATTCCTAGCTAATTTAGCTTAATAAAGCTACTTTATAGTTTTTAAAGCTATTTAAATTAAAAAACTTTATAATTATTATTTTTAAGATATCTATAACTTTTTCTATTACTTTCTTTAAGAAGTATTTTATAATTAGTTTAATTAGCTTTAGATTTAATATTATTATTTAGTTTTAAGTAGCTACTTAAGCTTAAATATTTTTAACTTTAAGGAAAAATTTATAAACTTCTTTAAACTAATTATCTTAAATAAATAGCTCTATAGCTAATCTTTATAGCTAATAGTTTAAGTATATAATATAATTTATATCTAAGTAACTATATATCCTTATTATATAACTCTTATAACTTTCTTAGTTAATACTAAGTAACTTACTTTTTACTATAGTATAGTATTTAAAAAGTATATATAGGTATAAAGATAAAGCCTTTTATTTAGCTATCTATTTTATTATATCTATTTAATCTTTATAAGTTTTAAAAAAACTAACTATATTAATACTTATAAACTTTAGTGCTCTAACTAATCTAAAAGTAAGTATTTTTAAAGCTTTTATCTCTTCTTTTTAAAGTTTACTTAAATTAGCTATAGTATTAGTTTTAAGTTATAAAGATATATAAACTATTATAATTTAATAGAAGATCTCTATAGTTATAACTATAAGTAAGGCCTCTAAAACTTTCTCTTATAAAGTTATTAAATACTTAGCTACTAAAGGAATATTACTTTAATATTACTAACTTAATCCTTTAAGTTCTACTAAAGAGCTTTTTAAAGATAAACTTATTAGCTTTAGAGTTAATAAAGTTAGAGATTAATCCTAACTAATCTTATTATCCTTAGAATTATAAATAATTAAGTTATAAAAAGTAGTAAATATAATATTCTTAGAGTTTATTATAATTATATTAATATATAATAAACTTTTAAATCTTAATAAATATAATAGCTAATATAATATCTAAATAAGTAATTTATTATTTAAAAAATAAAGAATTTTAAAGCTATCTAATATATAGAGGATTAAATATCTTAATTTTTTACTCCTCTCCCTAATAACTTATAGGAATATTATAACTCTAATTAGTAAACTTCTTCTATAATAACTTAAAGCTACTACTATTAGCTACTAAATTAGTTATTAGGTTTTTATACTTATAGTACCCCTTAATTAAGTTTTAAAAGAGATTCTTATATAATAAACTATATTTTAAGCTTTTTAAACTTTTAGTAATATCTCTAAACTATAGCTTCTAATAAGCTAATAAGAAGTTTAAATAGATATAAATAAACCTTTATATCTTTAGTTTTATAGTATACTTAGCTAGATTCTCTAATCCTTAGCTTTATTAGCTTATTCTACCCCTCTTACTTAATTATAGTTATTTATCCCTTACTTTAATCTAATTTCTTTCTCTTCTTACTATATTCCTCTAACTTAAGTTTTAATTTCTTTCTTAAACTTTATTTTTTAACTTAATTAGTAATCTTATATTATATTCCTTAACGCTTATAAAGGACTCCTTTAATTTATTTAAAATCTTCTATAATCCCCTCTCTATTATATACTTCTCTTTTATTTTTAATTAATTTATAAAAATAATAATAAGGAGATTAAGTATTTAATTTACTTATAAAGTACTATTAGAATAATATAGAAAGCTTAGTTTTAAGAAATATAAAAAGGTATTATTATTATTAGTCTTATTTATTTTAAGTATCTAATATTAGTATTATTATCTTATATTAATATTATTATCTTATACCTTCTAATTAATATTATTATCTACTACTATTATTAATATCTATTATCTTTAATTAGTATTATTATTATTATTATTATTACTATCTAACCTATATAATACTCTTTATACTACTCTAATTAAGCTACCTATATTATATACTCTTAAGTAATAAACTAAGAGTAACTTACTATTAGAGGAGTCTTTAGATAGCTAAAAGCTTAAAGTAAAGGCTTTTAAATTTTAAACTAAAAAGTTACTTTAGTACTTTATTACTACTAAATAGTCTAATAAGTTACTTTTATTACTAAGTAGATAGACCTTTTTTAGTGTTTTATACTCTAATTAAGTTAGCTAAAAGTCTAAAAGAGAAGTACTTTAAAGGCTTATAAACGCTCTAAAAAGTATAAAGAAAAATATATTATTACTTAATCTACTATCTCCCTTAGAAACTAAAGCTTCCTATTAAAGCACCTTAATTAAAATAACTACCTACTAACTAAGATATAAAAACTATAAAAAGTATACTAAAAACTCTATATAAACTACTACTCTATTTTAATATAGTTTAATCTTAGTTTAAGTATAGTTTAGATATAATTTAAGTATAATTTAAGTATAGTTTAAGTATAGTTTAAGTATAGTTTAAGTATAAATTAAACGTAGTTTATTTCTTATTTACTCTATAATTTATCTAATATTTTATTTTTAGTTCTTAGATTTAAGACCTTTATATATATAAGGAAAGTAATATTTTTAAGTAGTATAAAATATCTTTTATATATTATTAGACTTTAGTTTATATATAAGAGGTTTAGAAACTTATCTACTAAAGTATATATTATATTTAAGCTTAGATTAAGCTTAGATTAACATCTAATTATTCTTAGAGAAAAGGAAGTATTCTTAATACTTTAAGAGAGATAATATTTTCTAGTAGTATCTTATACTTTTTTAATAAAGCTTAAGCTTCTAGCTTTTAAGTTCTCTTATACTATTATTATTACCCCTAATAGTTTTTATAAATAAATCCCTAGCTTTAATCTTATTAAGCTCTCTATTTATCTATTTAATAGTTAAATTTAATAATATTAAGTTATTAATCTTAGCTTTATTTAGTAATAGACTTTTAGTTTTATTAAGTTACTAATTTTCTTTATAAGAGAGGGGCTATATTTAATCTAAATATACTTTTAGATTACTTTAAACTTATTCTTTAATATTAATATATATCTTTAGTTCTTTATAATAATAGTTTATATATAATAGTTAGTAATAATAATAGGAGAGTAGTACTTAATAGAGTATTACTTAAGTACTTTAAGGCTTTAACTTAGTTATTCTTACTACTAAGGAGCTAATAAGACTCTAGAAGTTTATATAGTTATAAAAGGAGCTCTAAGAAATTAAAATAGTATAGTTAAGGATATAGTTAGATCTAAGATTAATTTAGGAATAATATTTATAGGAGTTTTTAAAGGATTAATTTATTCTTTATAAGCTATACTAAAGAGTAATTTAAGTATAAAGGTAGCTATTTAATATTAAAGTAGAGTTTTAGTTTTTTATTATTAAAGTTTAGATTAATTTAAACTTACTTTTTACTTTTATCTTTAATCTCTTCTTTAACTATTTTATATAAACTTTTAAGAGGATTAAAATAAGGCTAATAGAAGTTAGTATTTCTATAATAGCTAATTACTATTACTTTATAGTGAGGGGTGATTTTACTATTTATAATAAGATAGGTAGTTTAGATAATATAGTAGTTATCTTACTTTATAAAGGGGTATTTTATAGATAATTAGAGATTATTTAAAGTTTAATTAAAGAGTATTTATTATATTTAGACTTATAAATACCTTAATAATACTTCTTATTACTAAAGACTTACTACTTTATAGCTATAAGGTTAACTTAGAGATAAATTAGTAATAACCTTAAAGATTAATTTAAGTATAAATATACTTTTTTATTATCTTTAAGAATAATAAAGACTTTAGGGATTATATTAAGAGTAGCTATATAATAATTAAGGTATTTTTTAAGATTTATTTTAAATTAACTAGGGCTTTAGTAGACTTTTAAGTTAGTATAAGAGTTTATACTTTTTATATCTTTAGTAGGAATAATAGGTCTCTTAGAGATATCTATAAAGTTATTATATTTATAGTAGTATTTTGATTTATAGAGGTTCTTACTAAAGATAGAGCTAGGTTTATATTAGCTAGGAATATTAATATTTTTAGGCTTAGCTATATTAGAACTAAGAAGGTATTATAATTAATCTTAGTTTACTCTTAGATTAGTATAAATATTAATATACTTAATAAGTAGAGAGTTATTAAGAAAGAAGAGAGAATAATCTTAAAGTAATCTCTATATAAGCTATAGAGATTATAACTAAGGATAAATAGTATAAAAAAGGAAGAGAGAGTTATATAATATTTAAGATCTATAGATTTTATTTTTATATTAGTAGCCTTATTTTAGATAATTATATAATTAGTTTCTTTCTTTAAGAAAGCTTCCCCTCTCTCTATTTTTTCTTCTTTCTATTTCTCTTAATTTAACCTTAAGTATTTCTTAATCTTAGATTAATCTACACTTAAATTAGGCTTAAACTATACTTAAGCTATACTTAAGTTAAGCTTAAATATTATTTATATTATACTTAATTTATATTTAATTATTAATTAATCCTCTATTATTATTTATTATACTCTAACTTATTAACTACTATAATAGTAATATTTATAAAGAATATTATTAGTATTAAATATATCTACTAAATATATCTACTTTTAAAGTTAGTAATAGAATAGTAATTATCCCTTTTAGTAATATATTCTACTATATTATATTATAAGTTAGGAAAAGAAAGATTATATACTTAGAAATAATAAAGCTTAATTAAAGTTTAATTTATAATTACTCTCTATATTAACTATAGTTTATAGAAGTATTAAGATCTAAATAACTAGTAAAATTTAAATCTTTAGAAGTATATATTAAGAATATATAAACTCCTAATTAGTAGGAATATTAATAACCTTAATATAAAATAATATATAGAAGCTTAAGGTATAATCTAAGAGTAATTATTAAATATTTTACTCTTAACTTAATATAATTAGAGACTTAAGCTAAAATTTAAAAGTAATACTCTAATCTATAGAAAGCTTATAAGCTATAGTATACTATAAAAGCTTTAATTAATTAAGGTATATTTTAAGATTAATTTTAGAATAAATATAATTAAATTATATATCTAAATTATAGTTAACTATAACGTTATATACTAATAAAATAGCTAAGATCTTAATATAACCTCTCACTAAATTCTTAGTATAAGCTATAATTAAACTTAAGAAGAATATAGCTATTATTAAAGCTATACTATAAAGTTAAAAGTACTTTAAGATTAACTTATAGAGAAGATAATTTTAGTAATAAATCTACTACTATATTTATTAGTATAATAACTATCCTAAATAATAGCTTTAGCTTAAAAGCTTTAGAAACTATATTAAGGGATTTAGAATCTATATTAAGTAGTATAGAGAGTAATCTTAGTTTATAATATAAGTCTTTAAGTTTAAGAAGAGGTTAAAGTATTCTAAGATTAATCTTAGATAAAAGGTAATTTATAGATAGAGTTACTTCTAAATCTTTAGGGATTACTTATAGATCTTTCTCTAAGTAAAGTAGCTTATATCTCTTTTTAAGAGAAGAGTTAGAAAACTTAAGTTCTAAAGATAGTAAGGAATTAAGCTTATTATAAGATAGAAATACTCTAAGATTACTTTAAAAAGAAGTAGAAGATAAACTTTAATATAAGAGTATTTTACTTCTCTTAATAGTTCTAATAATTATTCTATAGAAAAATACTCCTACTTACTTTAAGTAAGCTGAGATAAAAGTAATAATAGGCTTTAGCTTAGTTTATAATAGGATTTATAGATTAAGTAAAGGTATATATATACTTTTAAGGGGATTATTTTAGGATTAATTACTAATTAGTTATAATATATCTACCTTAGTAGTAGAATAATAGATATTTAGTTTAAGCTAGGTTTATTAAATAAGTTATTTAGGATATAGAATAATTAATTAGTTAGTTTAAGTTTTAGTTAATCTAAAATTATTCTATATTTAAGTTTTTAAAATATTATATTATTAATAATATTTATTATAAGTATATAAATATAATATTTATATATATTTTATAATAAAAGAGAATATTATAATAAATAATTATAAATAATAATAATATTATATTAAAGAATATTAATTATATATTTAAACTAAATATTAATTTATTTTATTAAGTTAAATTAAATTTATTAAATATTATTTCTATTATATAAAAATAATTTATTTTATATAATATTAATAAAACTTTTTTATTATTATAAAAATAAAAATAAATAATTTATATTTCTTTTTTATTAACTTTATATTATAAAACTTAAAGTTTTAATATATTATATTAATTTTTAATATTAAATTATATATTTTTAAGAAATATTTTATAAAAAATAAATCTAATATATAATTAAGTAAATAATATAAATATTTAATATTATAATTCTATAAACTAAAGATTATTAATATTTAATTATATATATAAGTTTTATAATATAATAATATTATATATATAATAAGTTTTTAATTAATTAAAAAAAAAGTTTTTATAATTAAATTTAAATTAATATTTATATAATTAAATAATATATAAGTTTATTAAATATATATTTTAATATTATATAAATTTATTAATAATAATAATTATTAATAATATAAATAATAATAGTAAAAACTTTTAATTATATTATAAATATTTTAAATATATATATTTATAAATTATTTAATAAATAAAAAATAATAATATTATTAATATAAATATAAATAATAATAATAATAATAATTATAAATTATTATTTTATAAAATTTATTTCTAATTAACTTATTTTTTATAATAATAATTTTATTATAAATAAATATATTATTATAATTAATAATATTTTAAAATATTTATATAATATAATTATTATTAATAATAATAATAATAATAATAATAATTATAAATTATTATTTTATAAAATTTATTTCTAATTAACTTATTTTTTATAATAATAATTTTATTATAAATAAATATATTATTATAATTAATAATATTTTAAAATATTTATATAATATAATTATTATTATTAATAATAATAATAATAATAATAATAATAATAATAATAATAATAATAA
>JAKMWT010000581.1:0-18899 GCA_025327155.1 Colletotrichum sp. SAR 10_75
CCTTCCAAACCCCTTCCCAATCCCTACTCAACTAGCTATCGAGGGGGAATTCGATCGCTATCAACTCCTTTCTTGACATCATCGGCCTAATCTCACAACCAGCCCGTCTTGCAAAATCGCCAACCTGCCCTCAGACTCCTCGTGGACCGCCGACCTCAGTAGCCCAGCATGTCCGAGAAATTCAAGTCCAGCATCGAACTGGAAATCGCCCGTTACTACCCGACGCAGCGTCTGAACCTCTATTCCTATAAACCGGTCGATCCATATGGCGCAAAGGGTTATATTCCAAACCCACTCCCAGCTGACCTTCCTCCTGGCTGGGTTCGGGGTTTCGACCCGACCAACTTGCCGCCAACTCCCGACATTATCCTCGAGATCCTCAGACCGCTATCAGCCGGTAAAAAGAAAAGGGCTCAGATCACCGTCTGCAAGACACTGCAGCATCTCCGCAGCCACGACTCTAGCGTCCACGGCCCCCGCAAGGGCGGCATTTGGCCAGAGTTAATCGTTTGCAAGTCCTTCGACGCTGGGTTCTTCCCAACTTTTCCCGGTTGTAGCGCAGAAAAGATGGCTGAAAAAGCCCTTAGTCGGGAGAATGGCGCCTATCGGCATCTGTACGCCAAGAATTTCACTGGTTTTCCGCACATCACGCCGGAGTTCTACGGCTCCTATGTGGCAGTATTCGACCTCGGCCTTGGCGAACAAAAGCGAAGGGTGTACAGATGTGCTTCGGTTATCCTTATGGAATACGTCGATGGTCTGTCCGTCGAATCACTGTGTCGACGCCATCCTGAGACTCGTGATCTGATTCCTCGCAATACGACCCAAGTCTTCCATCAGAATACAAACGGCCAACGCATCTCGCTTTCGCTGCACAAAGAGACCAGGCAGGAAATTGTGAGGCAACTTATTGAAGAGGGAATACACTGGTTGCACCAGGGGATGGAGTTTGGCGATGTCGACCCAGACCAAGCCCTTATCACCATGCGCCATGGCCAATATGACCTGGTCCAACCGCGCCTCGTGATCCTGGATTACACCCACACTCATGTCTGGTGCATGACAAAAACCGGCAAGACTAATCCAAGGCACCCCATCACCGAGTTTCAGAAGCTCCCCAGCCCGACACATCCTTCCGAGCTCTTCGACACGGACTGGTTTAGCCACTGGATTGGATGGTGGCCGTCGTCGTTCTGTCACAAAGCCCAAAGCGAAGACGAGGAGATGGAGCTGGAGTATGCGAGGGATTCGAACGGTGATCTGGTCAAGGACGAGAATGGCCGGTTTCTGTGCAGGAACGAAGTCGAGTTTGAGGTTTGGATGTTGAAGGTGTGGGGTCCCCGTGAGGAAGGAAGGTACTCCGTCGGGGAAACACTCAACCGGATTCGGGATGATGAGAAGAAGAAGACGAAGAAAAAGGTCGTTGCTGCAGAGACGGAAGCCGCGGCGGAAACTAATGCGCTGATGCTGGCGCTGGGCCTGAGAAACCCCAAATCTGACATCGACGCAAACGACAAGGACCGGTCGAGGAGCCAGTGAGGCCGAACAAGCAGTCGGTGAAACTGGGAAGGCGGCTTCGCAGACTCGCAGAGTCGATCAACCTGATGAACGACCATCACCCCGAATAATGAGGTTTTTCAAAAGACTCTGGAGGCGAAAATTTATTCGAGATGGACAGTGTCGAATACTACTCCGGGGGCGGAGACGGTGAGGGAGGGCAGAGACGGAGACGGAGACGCATGACGAGGTACCTACCTACGCAGACTGACAGGGCCGGCCTTGGCCGCCGTCTCCGAAGCTGCGGGGCCGGAGTGCGCCGGTCGTTCGGACAAACGATCAAAGCTAAACAAACGATCCAGGTACAACAGGAATTGGCAATTCATACGGGTCTCACGTTACCTTTCCCCATGTGGCTTTCTGAAGGTCCATTGCCCGGCTTCTACAAGGGGATGGAGTTGTTCATTGTCATAGTCTTGGCACCGAAACAACCACGCTCGAAGCCTGGTCCCTGCCAGGCACGAGACAACAGCAGCCTCTCGAGGTTAGGTATCTCGTCGGCCGACCTCTCCCGTCCGATGTTCAGGCAATTTCCAGCTCCGGGCCGAGGGTGCAGCCGCGTGCAGCCCATGACAACGGTGGCCTTGCTTGGTTGTGCGGTGCAGAGGGAGAGGCGGCCGGCGCGCATTTAGAGTTTTCTCATGTTGTGACGTGCGTTGGACGGGAGGGGGGGTTCATGCACGGCCACATTGGATTGTTTTCAGTTTCGACATGTTTTTGTGAGCGGGCGACTGTTGGTTACCGGAGAAGGTGTCTGCATGTTGATGGGACTTCTTGGTATGGATTGTAGCTATTGCAACTGTATGTTGAAGTTGTCACGAGAAGAGCGAGTTTGGGAAATGTGGTCGACGATGTACACACAAGTCGTTTGAATCAAGGATGGGCGGCTTGAGGACGGGGGTTTCAGCGGTGGGGGATGACGTCGTTTGGCGGCGCCGTTTGCTGGTGTGACAGGCTGTTCCTGGTATATTTGAGCGTGATATGGGCAAGTTGGCAGTACCTAGGTATGCATAATGCATACCTAAGGTGGGTAGGTATGTGACTGCGAATTACACGGGTCTCACAACAACGACGGCAATGTTGACGACGACGTTGAAGGATGATTGAGGCTGAAAATGGGATCTCCACACGCTACTGCGCATTGGCGAGACAGACCGAGTGCCCGTTGAAAGAAGCCCAGGACGGACTTGGGCCATTCTTGGGGGATCTTCGGCTATCGAGAGGGCGAGATGCAGCAAAGCGGGATACCGCTAGACCGAGAGCGGTGTGAGCTGGGCTGGGCTGGTTGTGGGCTTCCATTTGCTGGAAATGCGGATTCTGGCGAATCAGGACGAGGCACGGGCGGCTGCTTGCATTTTTTTGCGGTGCATTCTGCGAGATGCGTTTCCCCCGCTTGTCTTAGCCCTTTGAGTTGGGCGAGGTGGTTGGGGTTTAGCGCCGCTGTACGGATAGGGGTCTTTCGCAGGAAGGACTTGAGTTGAAAGAGTTTTCTCCCCTCCTCGCTAGTCCACGTTCAGAGAATTGAGTTGTCAATCCGAACGTGCTCTCTTCTTCGAGACGGGGACTGACCCCTATCTGTTAGTCTAGCCTCTGGAGTCTCGACGAGTCAACTTCCTGACCATATCTTATCGACGGAGCAAGACTCGAAAGAGAACAACTGTCAGCATCTCTACTTGAGGGAAAACTCTTCAGGTCAGGAGATTTCCCAAAACCGATAAAGTCTCTTTTGGACGCGGAATTAAATGAAGGCTCATGGTTGCGCAGAGTGAGTGCGGATTCAGGCTTTGATGAGTTGCTCGTGTTAGTGTGCGGCAAGGAGCGTATGGTGGGACGCGCCTGAGCCGACCCCATGCAAGGCGAAATAAACCAGACGGGGTCCTGCCTCGGGTCGCAGAGGGAGCATTGCGGTCGGGTCTGGCCCGGTGGGTAAGAATACTGTGTCTTCCGTCTCTTGTTGGTGCGTTGAACTAAAACTTGAGGCTGGACTGGATGTGGTCGAATTGGGATGGCAGTCAAATGTGTTGGAAAGACAGAGGACAGGAAATGGCAAGGCATAGAGATGAGGCGCCGAGGTGGCTGACCACCGCCGAGAGAGGCGCGGCCGAGGCCGGGTTCAATGAGAAAGAGTCGCAGCGACCGGGGCTGGGGGAAGGACGGGCCACGCGCAGCAACGGCGAAGGCAACTGGTGGCTTGAGAAGGATGATTGGGGGTTTTATTCAGGATGAAGTGGGTGGTGACTCTGAATTCCCGTCGCCTTTCGATTCTGCGAGACGTAAAATTGATTGTACGAGTGGCTCGCACAGGTGCAACATCACTTAGGCACTCCACGACAATTAAATTGTCGATCGACTCCTCGCCTTCTCGTACCCGGTCGCATCGATGATGTGCTTTCAGAGGAGTTTTGTTTATTGAATAGTGAGCACCATGTGCGTGCCTACCGAGTACGGTTATCCATACGTTAGAAAATCAATATTTGTACGTTAACGCCACCACAAGTGCGGCGTAGAGGCCCGCTTACCCCTGAAATTTGCGCCTAATACTGAAAACTCTATTTTTAGCTAGGTTAAACCTTACTTTTAATACTAACCCTAATTTTCCCTTAGTTAATACGTTTTTAAGGTTATTATAATAGCTATACTTAAAATAACCTTACTACTTACCCTCTTAGAGGCTTAATTTAACGACTATAATGCTACCTTTACTACTCTCTAGGCGTAAGTAAAAAAGAGCTAATTTATTATTATTAAGTATTATACTACTAATAAAAATAAGGAAAATATTTATATATAATATAACTATTATTATAATTATAGTAGTAAGTATATTAATAGCTTAAAGGGTTTCTAATAAGTAATAACTTTATAAACTAGCTATTTATAGCGTTATAGCGTTATATATAGTAAAAAAGATAGTATATAGTTAATCTATAAGCTATAAGGTTAATATTAATATAACTACTTTAGCTCTCTTAATATATTAGTTTATACTACTTATTAAAAAATAACTAATAAGGCGCTTAAGTTAATTAATACTCTTACTAATAGTATAAAGTTAATATCTTATTAAATAGGGCTTACTTTAGCTTATACTTTTTTAGAGATACCTCTTAAGTAGTAAGATATATATAATATTAAAGCTAAACTTTAATATACTAATTATAGGCCTTATATATTAACTAGTAAGCTACTAAAAGAGCTAATAGAGTGAGGGATTTAGTACTATATTAATCTTAATAAAGATAGTAAGTTATATGCTCTTTTTTTCTTATTTAACTAATACTATAAGATATAGAAAAAAAACCTTAATCTGCTCTCTATAGATATAATATATAATATAAGTTATATATTTTTTTTTATTTTTTTTATAGCTAATAAGTTAGTATTATAGATTAATAAATTTTACTTCTCTCTCTTTAAAATTAATATAACTATTATAACTAATACTACCTTCCCTATTACTTTTACTATTAGCTTATATAAAAATAAGTAGTATTTTTTATAGTACCTCTAAGTACTTAAAGAGCTTTAAGTTAAGGATAATATTATGTTGCTATATATTATTATTACTAACTTTAATATTACCCTTAAAAATATAATTAATACTATCCTTCTTAATATATAATAATAACTTTATTTATAGTATATTATAAAAAACATTATTAAATATATCTATAAAAAGTAATAAAGCTTAAATAACGCTATAATTAATAGTAATACTCTAGTTAACTAGTTACTAGAAGAAGAGACTAAGATTTAGTTAACTATGCTAATAGCTACTAACTCTAGATATAATAACTTTATTAATAACTAAGCTAGCTTTTTATAAGCTTAGAAGCATATTGCTTATATAAAAGAGGAGGCTACCTGCCTTAAGTTATAGTGTTAACTATAAGAAGAGTTTTTAGGGTAAAAAGGTCTGTTTTTTTACTATATATACCTTATATAGTTAGTTAATTAATATTATTAATAGTAATTATTAACTATCTTAATAATATATATTTTCACTTATAGTTTTAGTAAGTAGTCTCTACTATACGTTAATACTATAACTATAGCGTTAAAGCTATATTATATACTAAGAGTGCTTATTATAAGCTTAAAAGCTAGCTAGTTAACTTAAACATTAATTTTCATAAGCTTTTTATATATATTAACCTTATAGTGATAACTAAAGTAAATACTTATTAGAATATTATAGCTACTAAAGTTATATATATAAAAGACTACTAGCGTATAAGTGCTCTTTTTACTATTAATAAGCTATTTAATTAGATCTTATATAAAGCTTAATTAATAATTTAAGGTTAATTTAAGCTAGCTAAGACTTAAGCTTTCAATCTAATAATCCTTTATACTACTTATAGTAGTTTTTTTAGCTAGTAGTATAGCTTATCCTACTAGTATAAACTCCTACTTTAATTATATATTAAATATAATATTAGCGTAAAGCCTAAGATTAAAGTAATATAGCTATTAGCGCTTAGTAATATTAATAAGTATTAGATTATTTAGGAGGACTTAATAAGTATATTAGCTTTTATAGTTTATATTAAAGGGGCTATTATTAACTTTTAGTATAAAACTAAGTTATACTTAATACTTACTGATTAATCTGAGACCTTAATATAGTACTAAGTTAGAAAAAAAGATAAGCTAACCTTACTATGATCCCTTACGTAAGATCTTCTTAATATATTTTTATTAGCTATATAGTAATACCTACTTTAACACCTACTTTGATATATTTTTTAGCACCCTCTCTAACTCTCTTAATCACCTTATAAGCCTTATAGTAAGTAGCAGTAGTAGTATTAGTATATAAGTAAAGCTTCCCTTAACTTACTATAAGTTAGTAAAGTATAATAAAAGTGCTTTTTATATTTAAGTATAATTAGTATAGTAACTAAGTTAGTAATATAGTATTATTTTAACTATAGCTAATTTTACTATTATTAATAGCCTCAAAACGTTAATAAGATATAATTTAAGTAAGTAAAGTATAAAGTTATATTAGGTAGGGTTTACTATAGTAGTTTTTATAGTTAGTAGTCCCTAGAGGAGTGTCTAGGTTATAGCTAAGCTTTTTACTAAACCTAGCGCTATTCCTAAGTAGTTAGAATCTCAGCTAGCTAGGTTTTTAGCTATAATTACTTACTACTAGCTTAACTAGCGCTAGTAAAACTGCTAGATTAATAGTTAATATAGTCCTTATTAACCTTTTTATTAAAATCTTAAAAACGCTAAATCTTATTAAGTTATATTAATTACTATAATAAAAATTAAAATCTAAAAAGTTATATAACTTCTAGAATCCCTAGTCTCTAATTAGTTAAAACTATAGTTATTTTAATCTGCATTTAGCTACACTTAAAAAGGCGTAGTAGCCTATACTAGCTGAAATTGCTGACTTTTTAGGGGGCAGATGTAGCGTTAACGTATGAATATTGATTTTCTAACGTATGGATAACCGTACTCGTGCCTACCTATGTATGAAGGTAAGCAAGTAGGTAGGTAATCAGCGAGTTGGAAGGACCTGCACGTCTTGTCACATTGTCTTGATTGGCCGGGACGCCTGCACGGCACACATCCGCCCCGCTAAAGCTGCATCTGGGCAATTGAGACGATGCTTGATACCTGATACCTCAATCATGATTCGACGGGTAGACCTGCGTACGCTCTCTTAGTCTCCCGTCTGCTGAGGTGCCGTGCGTGCGTTGGTTAGGTAGCCGTGGTAGCCTGTTAGACGCAAGTCCCAACCTCCCACTCCAGTCTCCAGACGACCATACCAGACCACACCACACCACCTTGGCCCGATCGCTCTAAGCGCGCTACTGCTGTCTCTCGTCCTCTGCGGAACCCGTCTCACCTCGCTCTCAGAGACAAGAAACAGAGACAGAACACAGACAAGGCGACCCGACCGACAGGCTGCGACCTTACCTTTACCTTGGAGCGCATACCACTGGCTGCCCACCCCTCCTGCCTTTCCCCTCCAAAAAAGTCTCCATCCCGTCGCTGGTTTAATACTTACTCGCACCAAAACCGCATTTGCTCCAAACACCAACCACACCACCAACAACAATACCCCCGCGACGACAGCCCGACGAAGAACAAGCGACCGCAAACGACACAGCCGACAAGGACGAGTCGATTGAACCCGACCGACATGACCACGGTCTGAGGCCCACCGCCGCCCACTGCAGCAGCCCACACCACCCCTGCCATGTGCCGCGTACCCATCCCATCCCAACCCATCCATCAACACCTTACCACGACGGGACTGGCCCTGCCAACGGCAACGCTATCTGCTGCTGGTAACCCGAACTGGAACCACGACATTGGCACTGTACCTACCTGGGCATACCATGAGTAGTGGTAGCTCGCGCCAGCGCTCTGCGACCAGATCTGATACCCACGACCGCAATTCGAGTCCCTTTCCCAGTGTCCCACGATCTAGAGACGAGATTCACAACCTCGACGGCCTCGTCTTCACGAACCTGCCCTCCAACTACCAGCCCTCCACCCCCAAACTCCCGCCGCCCTCCCTGCACACGAAGGCTTCCAACTCCAGCTTCCTCTCCCCCGGCGGTGCTCGCCCAAGAGCCGCCACCGCGAGCTCAATCCCCACGAGCCTCCCGACCACTCCTCTCCTCCTCGGCCCCGACACCGCGAGGCCAGCTACCCGAGCTGGCCCGCCTCCGAAACCACAAGCCATGTATCAAAACAACCAACGACATGTCTCCGCCGCCGACTCCTCCAGGCCCTTCCAGGTCCCTCCGCCGCCGCCGCCCATGTCACCACCCGTCCAGGGCCAGATGAGCAACATGATGTCCATACCTCCTCCCCCGCCGCGCTTTCCCTCTGCTCCCGGTGCCACGGGCGGCGGTGGCATGATGCTCCCGCCGCCTCCCGGTCCGCCCCCGGGGAGTGCGATGGCAGGCCAGGCGCCGTGGCATGGCGCCTTTGGACGAATGTACGACGGCCGCAACGGCTTCAACGTGCCCCCTCCCCCGCCAGGACAACACCAGGCCTACAATCCGAAGCTGCATGCCCAGGTTGCGACCGGCACGACACTATCGATTCCGCCCCCGCCTCCCCCGAATGACCATGGCAGCGGCATGTCTGCGACCTACATACCGCAAGGCGATACCTATGGCGAAGGAGTTGGAATACCAGGCCTGGGCGGCTTTGACGAGACATCCACCTTCTCTGCAACGTCGCAAAGCTCGTGGCCCACGAACAGCCAGACCAGCGCTGACACAACCATGACAACACCCCAGGACGACATTACTGGACGAGACAGGATGTACGCCCAGGCTATGCACACTCGAGGGCTGTCGCAACAGTCTAACGCCACCACCTGGAGTATTCACCCGGATTTGGCTGCGCAGTGGCCGCTGGACAAGGTGCTGCTGTTTCTCGCATCCAACCAATTCTCAAAGGACTGGCAGGAGACGTTCAAGGGCCTCAACATCCACGGAACCCACTTCCTCGAGCTCGGGAGCGGCCTAGGAGGACGAGGGAACTTTGGCATGATGCACCAACAGGTGTACCCGAGACTGGCAGTCGAGTGCACCAACAGCGGGACAGGATGGGACCAGCCACGAGAGCGAGAGGAAGGAAAGAGAATGCGACGGCTCATTCGCAACATCGTCAAGGGTCTGCCGGCTGACCCATCGAAAGTATCTTCGCACGGGAGGAAAGAGTCTGTGAACCACGGCAACAACCTGCCCAGCGCAGGGACCGATGGCGCAGACTCTCCCAACGTGAGTATGATCGTTCATCCGAGTGAACTCTCGAAGACTGATGACCGGCAGACGCCGATCAAGGCTCCTGGTCCTGGTTTTGGCGGACGACGGTTCTCGCAGACCAGGTCTACTACTATGCCTACGCTCAACAGCACAATGAGCTCAGACTCTAACCACAGGAACATCCTGAAGCAAATCGACATCGACGGCAGTCGGCGTCACAGCCCGAACGCCAGCGAGCCCGGCGACAGCTTCCGCCCGCCGCCTCTACGAACCGACAGCCCCAATGGGAGTCCAAACCCGCAGAGCGCGTCCCTCTTTCCCTCATCGGCAGGCAACCTTTCAGCCTCTCCGCACTCAGCCAAATTTGGGCATCGGTCACGGAACAGCACCGACTCTCTGTCCTCCAACGCTGCCATCTATGGTTCTGGAATTCCTCCCGAGGCTAGCCAGATGTTGCGCAGTGGTATGAACATCGCGGACATGATCCAGGCCACTCGCGGTAATGCAGAGAGTCGGCGACTGGGTCAGGATGGTGGGCGCCCATCGCCTCAGGAGTCCAATGGTGATCGCTCGGCTGGCACCGAACCCCCATCATCTGCAAAGGACGGAAAGAGCTTTCTCAGCTTCTTATCTAGGAAGAAGAAGCAAAAGGAAGACGGTGCCTTCCCCAGCCCCGACGATGTGGAGTCACCGACGTCACCAGCTCTCAACTTCAAGTCTCACTCATTCGGCTCTCGATTTGGCAATAACAGTGAGACATCGCTTGATCTCCTGCATGAGAAGGACAAGTCGAGACGTTCTGGCCCTGGCAGAACGTATGTGTTGGCTACCATGGATGGTTACAACTACCGCATGTGCGACATTACGGAAGCCGAATCGGCAACAGATCTTCGACAGATTGTTTGCAGTAGCCTTGGTTTGATGGATGCTTTGAATTCTCAAATATATTTGACCGAGCTTGGCAAATTTGACCACGACCAGCCGCTCGACGATCAGAAGTTGACGACACAACGCAAGGTCAGAGCTGATGCTACAGGGTCTTTGAAGTTCTTCATCCGTCCTTCCGGTTACATGCCCCAAGGCTCGGGCCAGGCTAATGGCGCTCCAGCACACACGTCCCTCGACGAGGAGGCGTACAACCGTTTGAATGGCTTGTCGAGGACGAGATCCAGCTCGTCACCGCCGACATCAAGGCAAAACACACTGACTGGTGAGAGAGTTGATGACAAGATGCTCGCACAGGAAGCAAGTGAATACCGCGCCGAGATGGAACGCAAGCAGCGCGAATACCTCGAGAAGAGAAGACAAGCAGCCATGAAGGACGGAAGAAACGCGCCGGAAGGCGTGTCCACCCCATACGGAATTCACGGACGCACAGTCGACTTTGATCAGCCCCGGCAATCGCCATATGAGGACAAGAAGCCGGAAGTACTGTTCCCTGTGCGGAAGCCACCAGCACCGCCAAGCGACCCTTCTGCTACTCTTCTCAAGGCAAACTCTTTAAGCAGAAAGACTGGACACGCCATGCGGTCATCCGACGGCAGCATTTCGTCGGCACCGCGACGACCATCCACCTTGTTTGAGGATATGGAGCTTCCCGGACAAAACCCGGACAAAAAGAAGAAGACAAACAGCCAGCCTGTTGGTGGCATTGGTGCAGCCCTCGTGGGCATGGGCAGAGGCCTTGGGGCGGTTGGTCACTCAAACAACCGCAGGTCCAAGTCGCCCAAGCGAGTGTCGTCGCACTCTAACATGAGCGGCGATTACTCAGATCGAGGTAAGGGAGCAATGTCGTCGGTTGACTTTGGCAAGTCCTGCTCGGATCAAGGTAGTCCTCGCACGGCGTCTGGCTCACCTGGCTCTCTCACATGGAGCCGTGGAAATCTGCCCTTCGTCGTGCCTGACTACTCTCCCGGCGGGACTCCGCTGTCAAGGAAGAGGTCTCAAAATGGTACGGTCGCTAAAATCAAATCAACAGCACACCGGGTACATTCGCGTGAAATAAGCCCCAGTTCCCTCAACCCGCCCCAAATCCCCCCGACTGAACAACCCCAGCCCCCTCGCCGCAAATCACATGGGCCAGACTTTGATTTCCTCGATACGGAAGTCAGCTTTGACAAGCCCCCTGCACAGCGTGATGACGACTCTGGTGACGATTCTGATGATGGCTTGTTTGCCGTTCCTCTGACCAGCCAGCAAAAGAAGCCTACCAAGATTACGCGCATCTTCGATGGCGATGATTCGCCTGATGAGGCCAACGACAAACGACCGACCCTGACGGTGAACACTGCCAAGTCGAAGAAGAAGGTTTCTGTATCATTCAACTCACCCAAGTCGTTCGGCGGCTCGAGCAAAGAGGGTGAAGAAGACGAGGCTCTTATGAGTGCTCGTAGCGGCAAGAGCTCACGCAGGACGCCCAACACACCTGGTTCAGAGGGATGGGAGTCGGAAGATAGCAAGCTTAGCCGAAGAAAGTCGTTCGTGGAGAAGGACGTTTGGGCCAACCGTCCCACCACCGACGCCCTTATCAACAACCTCGACGACTTCTTCCCGAACTTGGATCTCGACCAGCCGGTACTCGAAGAAGGAGGAGCGGATGCCTCGCCACCGTCTCCTATTGCCGAGTCCGAGGAGAAGGAAGCTGCCCCTGGACCCTCGGCGCTTCCGCAATCTCCTCCACCAAGCTTGCGCGTGGCTATGGGCCAGGCAAATCGGTCATTTTACAACGAGAGCGATACCCTGGGCTCGGATGAGTCTACTCTCAAGGCGCTTGAGCGTCCAGCTTCCGTAGCCTCGGTCGCTCAACGCAGCGTGAGACGTTCTGGAGGTCTCGGCCGTATGAAGTCCATCCGTGAAGTTGCTCGTGGTGCTCACGAGGCCAACAAGCGGTTTACTACCACAACAACGCAACAGGGCCAAAATGGCCAGAACACATCGGCATTGATGAGGAGGAAGAGCACAAAGATGTTCAACGCCAACATTGTGCAGATCCGGCCTGATCAAAGGGGCAGCATGGTCATGCCGCAGATCCCCCAGGACACGCTGCCCAAGCGCCAGACTACGTTCCGTTGGTTCAAGGGTCAGCTTATCGGCAAGGGCACCTACGGTCGCGTCTACCTCGGTATGAATGCTACGACTGGAGAGTTCTTGGCCGTCAAGGAAGTCGAGGTCAACCCGAAGGCGGCGCAGGGCGACAAGGCGAAGATGCGGGAGTTGGTGGCTGCCCTCGACCAAGAAATCGAGACGATGCAGCATCTCGACCACGTCAACATCGTCCAGTACCTTGGTTGCGAGCGTAAGGAGACATCTATCAGCATCTTCCTCGAGTATATTTCCGGTGGCAGTATCGGATCCTGTCTGCGGAAGCACGGCAAGTTTGAGGAATCGGTCGTCTCGTCGCTCACCAGGCAGATGCTGTCTGGTCTTGCGTACCTCCACAGGGAGGGTATCTTGCATCGCGATCTCAAGGCCGACAACATCTTGCTGGATCTCGATGGCACCTGCAAGATCTCCGACTTTGGTATCTCCAAGAAGACGGACAACATCTACGGCAATGACAAGTCCAACTCGATGCAGGGATCCGTGTTCTGGATGGCGCCTGAGGTCATCCGCTCCGAGGGCAAGGGATACAGCGCCAAGGTCGATATTTGGAGTTTGGGATGCGTCGTGCTGGAGATGTTTGCCGGTCGACGACCTTGGTCCAAGGAGGAAGCCGTTGGCGCCATCTACAAGATTGCAAACGGAGAGACGCCGCCTATTCCGGACGAGGTCCGTGAAACAATCAGTCCGCTGGCGATTGCCTTTATGCTGGACTGTTTCACTGTGTAAGTGCTTTGCGACTCCTACTGTCACCATGCCAGACTAACAAACGATAGAAACCCGCTGGAGCGACCTACCGCAGACGTGCTGCTCTCGCAGCACCCCTTCTGCGAGCTGGATCCGAACTACAACTTTTTCGATACTGGACTGTACACCAAGATTCGCGGCAAAGACGTCTAGTTGACGGGGAGAGCGCGAGGGGAACTCAGTACCCGATGGTGAAAACAAGTAAGAGGAGGAGGGGAAACATTGAAAAGAAGGGGGAGACGTGGCTTGGGCCACGAGGTGGCGGTGAAACATTTGTTCTCGTTGTATGCAAAACACTGGACGCTCGTTGTTGCAGCGATGGCGCATGGGAAGGATTTTGGGGATTTTTCGCTGTTTTTGCGGAGCGCTTCTTTGGGCTTTGCTCGGTTGTATTTGGGATGAGGAGGTATGGTGGATGTGCGCCGAGGCAAGGGGAAGGAGGGAGGTATATATCGAGGCGGGTAATATATTGATGGAGTTGGTTGGCGCATTGTGATGTGTCTCGTGATGGATGGTGTTGTGTGTATGTCTCGTGTAAGCCAATTGAGCCAGCCGGCCCATACGGAGATCTCTACCAAGATGTTGTAAAAAGGCGGAACGGGTCAACTTTTTCTGGGGGTTAACGATCGACGAGGGAGTGGCTGCCAGAGATCTTCTTCCGAACGGCGTGGTGAGCGATCTCATGGGTCCGCATCACGAGTCCATGCTCTCTGTTTGCGGATGAGGGAAGATTTCGCTCGGGTCACGGATCGTCTGTGGTGGTTGATCTGGGATTTGGACGGTATACTGGGCGAGAAGTGGTGGACGACGAAATGGTTGTCGGGATGTCGGGTTGATGGGCGAGCTGTCTTCGTGATAAGAGCGATTTTGTGGCTGGTGGATGGGATTGTTTGCGTGAGCAGGAGCGGATCGACCAAAGCAGCCCAAGAGGACACAGAACCTAGTAGTTGAAGATCACTAGAGGCAGAAGGGGTGCTGTGGTTTTATACTGTTCGAAACTGGGTATTTGGGTGAGATGAGCTGAGGGCTTGAGCTGAGGACTTGCGGTCAGGGGTTTGGGTTGCCTGGGTGGTGGTGTAAGTTATTGAGATTCTCGAGAAGCTTATAGCTACTCGGGTAAACATCAACCTTTCCTACCACTTTTCGTTGAATACGCCGAGAGATGGGTCAAATATACGGAGGAAATCAAGGATGGGTGGCGGTGGTGGGACGTTTCGTGGATGTGAAGATTATGGTGAGGGTTTTTGTTATGGCTATTGCCAACTTACTTGTCAGGCTTGGGTTGAAGATCACAGTCCACCACGCTTATTGTCGATACTTTCATTCTTGTTGGGTCTTGCATAAAGATTGAGGCGTGAATTTATACGGATGGAGCGATTGTCACCGGTGTTAGATGGAATTTCTCCTAGAAAACAGATCGATAATCGGGACGGGCGATTGCTTCATGGCATTGACGGACTGGTTATTTAAGGAGCATGCGGGGTGTACATCCTCTAAGCAACACAGAGACTAATGGCGTGTCTATAAAGAGCTGGTGCAAGGCTTTGCCTTGGATTGAGCCACCGAGTTAAGCTCTTGTAAACGTGCGAGATACCTGAGCAATACGGAATTGCTCCGGGTGGTTTCAGGACGTGGATAAGTAGCAGAATACGAAGGGAGAAAGGGAGGAAAGCGACGGGCTAGAATGGGGTTGTTTTCTTGATGTCTGAGAGCTGGTTGATTCGTACTTGTGGAAAGAGCATCACCGCTGGCCTGGCCCTTCGCCTATCACAACCAAACTTCTATTGCTGTTTTGAAGACATGACTCTGAAGGTAAACATTTGTATTGAAATACCTCGTTACTTCAGCAATTTGAATGGCTTTATATGCTCTTGGAGAAAGGAACCAACCAACAGGGGATAGATACTGTGTAAAGTGATGAGCGAACGTGTCTATATAAAGGGGAGGGGGCGCGACTTGATAACCGGCGAGGAACGCTTCACCACAGCCAATCTATGATTCCTTTCTCCACCTGTGTGTGTTTATAAACAGATATGCGAGCTACGGTACTTTGAGCCTGGTCTACTAGGGCCTTGTAAGTCTTCTGGAGGGTTTGGTCGTGTTGTGGGCGCTGTAGTCTCGATACCCTGGAGTATGGGTGCAATACCTTGCGGAGAATGAAGGAAGGGGATTTGAGATGTTGTGCGAGGGCCGGTTATGTTGACACAGATTGCTCCCCATCTTAACGAGTATCATCCACAGCTCCGGGTCTTGCGGGGAATCCGTGACCACCTGAACCACATTGTCCGTGCTTTTCAAGATACTGGTCAGGGGATATTTTATATCTATCACTGTTATTCGGGTGCTTCAGTCCGAGATTTACGTATAATAGCTTGCATGATCTCGTGCAGTCCATCCCCTCTTAGGCTTCTTAGTCGGCGACTTCCCTTTCGAAGAGCAGGCCTGCTTAGCAAGAGGCACAATGTCGACAATTATGGCGACGCGGTCTAAGCTGTGTTGAACTGTCTGGAACTGAGCTGCAATCCTTTTGGCCGTTCGTGTGAACTTGCGGAAATGGAATGAATTGATACCATTTCCATTAGTTTGGGGTCATTCTCACGAGACACTTAACTGTCGTTGAAGCATGCCAAGCAGAAGTAGCTTGTTTGAGTAAAACTGCAGGCATGCTCAGACATGCTCTGAGGCCTCTGTTGTAGCTTGCTGTCCGAGCTGCATTTTATGGTATCGCGTTGAAATATATCTCACTCCCACCTGCGACTATTTCACTGAAACCTGGTAAGCTCGCGTGGTTTCAGCTGGCTCGGGGACCAGTTGTTGTCCTCTCAAAAGAAACGGCAAACGTGGCTTTGTACTGCGAACTCAAGTACATAATTGCCTTTTGGTCACGATTATGCTCTGAGTTAAACCCATCTTTCCAAGCAGTTCGCCACATGTTTGTGCAAGTTTGATATGTTGTGGATGATGGCGCAGGATATGCTTTTACGTGGACCACATGAGGCCACTCACGATGGCCTTGGCCGTGTATCTGGTTATAATGATCCCAAGCCTTTGCGTCTCCGACCCAATGGTTAAGCGACAAGTCCCCCCAGGCAGTCTCCTGGCCCTCGGGGACAATGTAGTGGGAGAGTTCCGCTGGCGCAGGCTGAGTGCTGTTGTACTGGGTCAACAACACCCCTCGGTAGGGTTTTCGATCTCGGGCAGTCCATGGGGCTCTGAGGTGCGGGAGCTCTTCTACTGGTGGTTTTAGAGATATCATGTGCGTTCGGAAGGCTGTCCAGAGGTACTCTCGCAGAGGGCTAAATCTTGTGATAGCACCGTCGACGAATCTGGGCGTCATCTGGTTTTCTTCGATTTCTCTGTTCAAGGGAAGGAAAGGTCGGTGCCATGTCTCGCGTATGAAATGCTCGTTTGTACTGGTGTATACGCAGTTGGTGCCTGGTGTTGCGGGCGTCCATGTTTGACCCAAGTTAGCCGGGTCGTGTCGCAACTCATCCTGCCCGTCTTTGAGGCGGCTCAGAGATCGCGTGACTGGATGGTTCCTCCATGCCTCAAGAATGTTTGTGCCTTTCAGGTTTATTTGTTCAATATCGATTGGCCTGATAAACTCGAGAAAGGCCGGATTAGGTCCCGGGTGTAGGTCCTTAGGATTGCCCTCATCGTCAGTACTAGACCACGCTGCTTCCTATTATTAATCGTCAACATGTGAAACAAAGATGCGCCGTTATCCGGAGCCTACATCATATCTGAGAAAGGGACAACCTGCGCCAGTCAGCCCTGACAGGGTGTAGTCAAGCAGGTACTTCAGCCAATCCCGCAACTTAGTCTCGCCAATGAATGCGTCCGTACACTCGATACCTGCAATTTCATCGAACTCTTCAATGTTGGACGCAATCTGAGCGCTGACATCCGGATGGAAGACCAGACTGACAACAAGCAGAAGCCGGGCTTTCGTCATTCTGCTCGGCGAGTGGGCCGGCAAGTTCCAAAGCTCACGGGGCAGCATGTCTTTACAACGGTACCGGACATATCTAGAGAGTGACAGCTGGTACTCGGCAAAGTGTTGAAAGTGTGGTCGTATCCTCGCGACCATGGCCGGAGAAAAGTACAGTTCCAGGAAGTGAAGCTGGATGCGGCGGCGGCGGGTGAGCTCGCCGGTGGCACCCATTCTCTGCTCCGGGGACTGCTTCTTGTGTAGTTTAGACCGGAGGGCTTTGAGGATTCTGGCAGGCCATGTTCCGTGCTCCCTGCGCCTTTCATGCTGTTCGTTGGGATTCAGTCGGTTCCACTCGTCGTCGTACATCTTGGCTACTGATTGTTGCTAAGTCGCTGGTAATCGAGCAGGAGTTGAGAAGCGTTATTTCAATAAAAAGCTTTGCTTAGGAGCTCTGCCAGTGTCATTTAGCTACCCGGCAGTACCGTAGCGCACCCAATACTTCTACAAGGACGACAACAGTAGAGAAAGCAGTAGGGGTAGTGATAACAATGGCGACGACGACGACGACAATAGTCGCTTTGAGAGGATACACGCGTATGTGGACACTGCCCGACTAGGAAAACTCTTTTTTGGTGGTCATCAAGGTAGAAGCAGAATTTAAATGCTGTGCTCGTTTTAGAAAAGCCCCCAGGGTTCATGATGAGGCTTATCTCCAAAAGTCTGAAAGGATGCCCATCTATGGAATACCTAAGGAGACTCATTCAGCTACATTTTCATGTCATCGCTACCTGCCATCACTCTTGCACAACCCTAGCGACCTTTCCTTGCCATGAACCATATTGGCATGCTGTCTAAAAGTCCCCTTGTCTTTAGGCTTCACGATAACTTCAATCAGGTGGGGCCACAACACTGTTCCCAGAAGCTCTCAAGAAACGTGACACAATAATGTGGTGCCTCGCAGGAGGTCGCAGCTGGGAAGGAGCTGTCTCGTGAGTTGAGAGCTATCGCCGCCGAGGACCGTTGAACCGAGGACTTCGTGCTATATCTGATCAATTAAGCATATTTATGTCGCAGTGTGGTAAATATCCGGCTGGGAACACCACCTTCCCCAAAGTCCAAATAACGTTCCTGCCGTCGTTGGAATTCTTCCGCCATTCTTGCAGGTCACATGGTAGTCGCGTGCGGGCCCCTCCTCCCCTCCCCTCCTCCGGCAGGCCCGGCACATGCCAGCGGAGGGTTACCTGCCCGATTTGAACCACGAGAGCTCCGCCCGCATATTTGGGGAGGGTGGCATCGGAGGCCCGGCAGCCGACCGACCTGAACTGTCTCTGAATGCGGTATGATGCAGGGCCCTCTGCATTCCGGGCGGTGCTGACTACGAAAAAATGCACCTGCGCAACGGAATGACGGAATCTTTAAACTTCACGGACTGTCTCTTTTTTTTTTTTTCGCATCTTAATAAGGCAGATCTCGTGGAGACGGGGCGGGACCCTGGAGATGCTCGGCAAATGTTGCTGCTCGGGGCGGTGATGAAAGACAGGAACCCGAAACCTTCTTTTCTTTTCCTTTTCGTCTCGTGTTTTCCCTTTCTCTCTGCATGCCGCGGAGACCTGTCCAGCACCTGCTGCTTATCGGCTCGTCTTTTTTTCCAGTCAATCGCCGCCTTATGCGATGCGGGAGCGCTGAAGTCATGTCTTGAGGCTCGAGTGTTTCGGCTTGAAGACGGCGTTTCTGAACAGCGGGGGGGGGGGGGCGGCGCGGCGGGGGGGCGGGGGGGGGGGGGGGGGGGGGGGGGGGGGGGGGGGGGGGGGGGG
>JAKMWT010000582.1:0-18856 GCA_025327155.1 Colletotrichum sp. SAR 10_75
CCCCAACGTGGTGGGCTTGGGGGGTGTTTTTGGGGGCTCCATGGGTTTTTTGCCGGGTGTTGTGTTACCGCGTTTAAAAAAAAAAAAAAAAAAAAAAAAAAAAAAAAAAAAAGGCCTGAAGTGTGAGGGTGTCGTCGGTCTAACGGTGTCGCGATGGGGTCTGATCATCTCCTTCTTGCGCGCCCAGATTGACCTCGCCTTCTGCTTCAGCAGGCATCAGGTATCATTAGGCCGGACGTCCACCGTGGCGCATTCGGAAAAAGAAGCCAGAAAATAAAGTAAAAATAAACAAAAATCGCTGCTGAGTTCTCTGATCACGTCCATCTTCTTCGGGTAGCTGCATGAGACTTGCATGATGTAGAGGGACTCGGGATGCGCGTCCTCTCCGTGACACGTTTGTGGTGGTGATGATGGGCTTCGAGTGTGTCGCGAGCCAACAATGAGTTGGGGCAGTTGGGGCAGTTCAGACTTCCAGCTTGGGAATGATGGTCTGTGCACCATAGGGACACAATGAGGCTGCCACAGCATGTGCCAGTACGTACTGCCGCGCCACACCCACCGCCCGCCCGCAGCCGTCAGAGTGCTGAGATGAGCCACAGCTGGTCCGTTGCCCGAAAACTCCCACCAGCCGCTGAGACAACACGATGCAGTGACTTCAGATGTTCCCATTGTATTGGGGATTTTTTGGATTACATCAGATGTCCCCAAGGTTTTCTGTGGGGTTCAATGTCCGTGCGTGAAAACAAATGTGACGATGCACTGTGGTCGGCCGCATCTCCCAGTCGCCCACGTCACATTTGATCAGAATCAATCAGGATGCATCATGTACAGGCGCGGACTCTGCGTCCACAAAAAGTGCCGAATGGGAGTTTATATATGTGAAGCTGAGCTGCCGCGTCCCATTTGCTCTTTTGGTGGTGGAAGTTGTGGTGGGAGGGAGCTCTCTCAGCGTCCAAAAACTCCCACTGCAGTGGGAGGTTTGAAGATCATGTGTTGTGGTGGGAGGCGAGTGGTCTATTGTCCGTGCGTGAAAGGGAGTGTTGCTTGCATGATAGGTGCTCATCTTTTGGTGAGTGGGAGATTGGATTCCTGAGCGAGTGCAGTGAGAAAGTGTCCGTGCGCAAAATGAAAGTGACGATTTACAGTGGACATTTCATCACATTTGAGCTGGTCACGTGGTGGTGGACCCTACTGCCACCCGCCCGCTGCGTCACACCAGTGACGGCCTTCAGCTACCACCTCAAGATCCAAGGTGTGACGGTGCAGGTTCTGTGGTCCCGCACGTCCCGCAAGGTGAATACCTCTTGTTTGCGCTCAGCTGTTGGAAGCAGCACCGTGAGATTTTGTTTCCCAGTTGGAGCTTTTAGGCGGGGACGTCTAGTGTCCATGCGCGACAACACTTGAACGAACATGACGATGTACAGTGGGGAGATGGTCACATTCGATTTCGTCACGTGAAGTGGCGATCAGACAGGGTGCATCTCTGACGCGCCGACGCGTCGCATGGATCTTCAGCCCACTAAAATCCATCAGGGTGGGGCGGTGCAGGCTCTACCTAGGTAGTGTCTGGGGGTCTGCAAGGTGCCGGGAGGATAGCAGAGGGGTCTCTCGCATGGAGCTGAGCTGCCACCTGCTTTGTACAGCAGCAAACCACACTTCGACGACTGTCTGTCTTGCTTAACGACCTTCTACTCCGCGTATTGTCCCATGATGATGCGGAGCGACACTCGGTAGGCGGCCATCAAGCCCATGGGATGCCGTCCAGCGCTTTCGCACGGCAAAGGCCGGATGACGTCCGCGATGGGACCTTTCCCGCCGTAGCCTTGAGCGACGCTCTCAAGAGAATGCCTGGTAAGTCACAAGTCCATGGAATTGACAGCAAGCTGATGGATACACTCGCTAGTGACGACTTTAACTACCCCGGAAGCTGCTCCGCAAAGGTGATCCTCGTCGGACAAGCTCGCGAGCTCCGATAAACCCCTCCCACGAACGACCGACCAACCGCAACCCCCACTCTCCAATCCGATCCGACCAAACCCTTCCCTTTCGAGTCTGCATAGTTCTCCCGGGAGGATGTTTCGCGCAAGCTCGGCGGTGCTTGGTCTGGCCTTGCTGTAGTATGGATGCCGGTGATGCTTGGTTCATGTCCCCAGCAGTACGTTACTCGTCGTACCTTCTCGGGGAGTTGAGGGTCAAGCATGCCACTGCCTCTCGGGCGTCGTAGACACTGCGCGGGTGGGGATGCAGTCGGCATGGGAGGATCAGGCTCGGTATCCCGATGGGAGGAGATGCTCTACACGGTCAGGCAGTCAGCATGGGCTGGATGTGGGTGACAAAGTCGTCTGCCGAACGGGAGCGTTGCCTGAATCCCTTCACCGATGTCTTCCTCATGGGCTACACAGCTAGGTATTGGACCGCTTTCTCTAGTCATCCATATTTTCTTTAATCTCTCTGGTCAATTTCTGTATGTCAAGTCTTGTCGAGTGGCTGCTATTGAAGTGGCTGCTATGTGAGTGGCTGCCATTGGAGTGGCTGCCATTACATGCTCCGCACAATAGAAAGGTAGGAGACAGCCTAAAGCATCTGCCCTGGACGCTACGCTGAGACTGCGCCTGCCGTCGTTGTGGTTGGCCTTAGGAAGCCACTTTGTGATTGAGCAGCGTCAGTCATGGCTTGCCGATAGTGACGGGAAGGAACGTGAGTGCTACTCTTGCTCGCTGGGGGACTGCAAAGACTGACAGGAAGGTGCTCTCCAGACCTAACGTATCACGATTCCCCGTGAAAAGAGTTTGCGCCTGCCCTCCGACTTGAGCGCCTTCCGATGCCTTCCACGCCTGACGGCTGCCTTGCCCACCTCAATAGGGACGCAATCCTTCGCTCCATCGTCGCCCCCATCGTCGCCCCCAGCCCAGACCGGACGCACCATGACTCCTACATCACCACAACCTCGCCTCCGTCTCTCGCATTTCATGTTGAGGAAGTTTCGAGCCCGCCCAGTAGGTCTCTCGCATTTCATCCTTGTTGCATCTCGCCAGTGCAGTCCGTCTCATTCGAGCAACGTCCGTACGTACAAGCGATGCGTTGCTATGGTATGGCCCATTACCACGCATGAACGAACACGAACTGCCCGAGCTCACATCGAAGTCTGCTAGATTACCAGGTTACCAAATGGTAATCTGGTAACCGGGTGCGTGGGGGTGCGTCTTCCCATCTCCGCCCCAGCGCCATCCCACCCACCTCAGACCTCGCTCCGCGACACAACATCAACCATCTTCGCAGCCCCATCCAAGCCGAACCTTGTCAACGTCCCTGCACCTCGTATCGAACTTGTACAATCGATTGCTTTTGCACGGCTTCCCCTCCGTCGACACGAACGGCCTTCCGAGTTAATACTCCCTCACACCACTCGGGGTCTGCTCTCGTCGCGACGTAGGTACCCCAGGACCACCATGCAGTACAGTCATCGTTGCCAGAAACCAGCAATCCGCTGACAATTTCCACAGCTGGCAGGAAGCGCATGTCCGCCGCCGCAGCAGGACTTGCGAGTGGGGCGATTACGAGTCCTTATAGGACACTTTACTCCAGCTGAGCTGGCCCTCGTGCCGCCCGTCAAGGCTCTGGAAGATATGGAAAAGGCGTTTCCAACGCGAGCAAGGAAGGTGGCAGCATCGTGTCGTACTTCTTCGACGAGGAGAGCTTCTCGGAGGAAGCTGTTTCAGTCTCTTCGTTTACCAGCTCACGCCCTTCTGCCGGACCCGGAGTGGCCGGAAAATCAGGGAGGACAAGAATTTCGGCGAGCTCCCCAACATGTAGGACATGGAGGCACGCTGCAGCCTCATGGAGAGTCCGAGGTTCGCAGCGGCAATCCTCATGGGACACTTGACTCCAGCTGAGCTGGCCCTCGCGCCGTCCGTTGAAGCTCTTGGAGATATGGAAAAGGCATTTGCGTCCGTTGAGGCTCTGGAAGATATGGAAAAGGCGTTGGCGCAGCTCGGAGACCACCTCGGTGGAGGGGATTCTACCTCACAAGCCAGGAGAGAAATGAGACCGTGGACACATGCATCGCAGGCGGGCGGGAGGGACCAAGAAACATGACGACGTCAAGAATCGAACGGTCATGTCAAGTGGAAGGGGGAAGAAGTAGATACCAAAAAGGCTCGACAAGGGCATTGCAACCATGGTTCGAGCCCTAGAAGCCCATGTCGCTGCTGATGGTGATGTTGGTGACTCTGCGGCTGTTGAGTGCGCTGACAATGAGAAGAAAGCCGTAAAGGGAAAGGGGTAGAGCAGGATGCGCTGGTGCTGGAGCAGATGCAGCTCGTCAGCCGTCTGGTGTAGATTGGCATCCTGTCAGAAGAGGCCCCGGGGGATTCATTGGCGCGTGGGCTTTTGGCTACCTTGGGCATGCATTGCGAGAGCGTGATTTCCAAACATTGCGGACGCTTGAGCTAGGTACCCCAGCGAAACTACCGGAGCGGAAGCCCGACGTTCGGTGCTGCCGCTGCTGCCCGGGGCCCGCGTCTACCTCCGCCTCTCCTGCCTTCTTGCCCTCTCCGCGGCGCATCGATTAATTGCCGAGAGGTATTCTCTTGCGCAGATTCGGCTAGCTAATCGCCGAAGGGATGGAAGTGCTTGGAGCCGACCTTTGGCAGAGCTTCCCATAGAGTCAACGGATCTCGCTCCGGGCCGTTGCCCGCGATAACCAGACCGCGGCCCACATGGAGGTTCACAAGAGGTAAACAGAGGCTGATGAGGAAGAAAATAGACAGGCTGTGTGCCATGTGTGATTGTCGAAGCATGTGTAGGAATTAGGGCCTTGTGCCTGTCACACGCAGTACTCAATAGCTGAGATAGAGGGGGGCTGTTCCTATAAGCTAGATTCTTTTCAGGTTGGATTCTTTACAGGTTGAATTCTTTGCAGGTTGAATTCTTTATAGGTTGAATTCTTTGTAGGTTGAATTCTTTATAGGTTGAATTCTTTATAGGTTGAATTCTTTGTAGGTTGAAGGTTAAATTCTTAAAGGTTGAATTCTTTATAAGCTATAGATAACTTATATTTCTTTATATTTCTCTCTATTTATTAAGCTGACTCTACTTTCTACTCTATAGGTTTATTTTAAATAACTTATTAAACCTTTAATAATACTTATAGATGCTAGCGCTATTTAGCTAATAAAATAATAATACTTCTAAAAGATGCTTTTTAACCTAGAGGAGCTCTTACTAAGACTTAACAACTTTATTACTAATTAGTAGACTTATCTCAAGGGAAGAACGTTTTAAGAGAAGAAGAAGAGGCATAGTTATAGTTACAGCTAGTAGCAACATAGCGCCTCTAAGCCTAGCCTCAGCTACTTAACCGCCACCACACCTTAGCATGGCCACCCTTAGACCTAAGGACTGTCCTAGGTTGAAGCTTTTGATGTCGTAAAGCTCTTAAGTGCTAAGTTCATCCTACAGAGCAGGCTGTTAATGTCTTCATATGTTACAGGTCAGACTCGGCATTCACATAGTTGCCAGGGGCATACAGATTCATGACATTGGAAAAAGAGACGTTTTTGGTCGGACCGTATCAAACGTCTTTTCATCCATCATCAGGGCGGCTAGAGAAATCAATCCATTGCAAGGTATGTGATAATCGGTCTTCAATATTGCATCCGTTACATCTTAGGGTCGAGTGCGAGCCAGACTTGGTAGATTACGGCAGAATCCCTGGTATTATAACCTCATCTCGCATAATCCAACATCAGAAGTAGAAGAGCCTCGGTGGAAGCATCGTCAAACCCGGGATACAAGTTTCCAATATGAGATAATGTGTTCCATTTTCCGCACTCGGACAGCCGTCAATTCTCGACTTGTCGAGACGTTCGGTTCGTCGCATATTTTTGCTCGCTCGCCGTGGCGCCAGTACAAATCAATTCACAGAAATTAAGTCGAGAGTTTGTTCGTTCGGTGAAGCTGTGTGGCGAGTCCTGGCGCCCTGTTGTAAGGCAGGGTGATAACTTCATTTTGGGAAGGAACGTCCAGGCGTACTTGCTACAGAAAATATGAACTCGATCGACCCCTCTTTTCGGCGGCTCGGCCTCGACGTCTTTGACATTAGATCGACGAACGACACGTATTTTCAGGACTCACTCGATTTTCGACCCGCGCTTTCTCTTCCTGAAGTCTGCCCCTTCCTTACTCTTCAAATCTCCAGAAACGCGCCTCAAAACATATCTTCGTCCACCATCAGCCGGACTGCCTACCCGAACATCGCACCGGCCGCTCATACGTAAGCTATACCTCACCCTCTCTCTCTTTAATTTATTTTTGCACCTCCTCTTGCGCAGAAATTGAACGGAAACTGACTGCGCCCGCTCTCGTTCTAGACAAGATGCCTGGAGAAAGCTCGCAGCAGCGGCAAGAAACACCCGAGGTGAACGACTGCATTTTCGTCGTTTCTACCGGCTTTCCCGTTCCAGCCAGAAGAAGCCCTCTCCCGACCTCTGCCCCCATGCCGACTGGCGTCGACGACAATGAGGGTGCGGCTCCCAAAGAGACTGAGAGAGTCGGCCCGCCCAGCCCCTGCAAAGGCGACCAGAAAATCAAGGAAGGAAAGCCCAAGGACGACGCTATCCCCGCAGATGAAGACGAGGGCATCGTCGTAGCTGCACCAGAGCCTGGCACCAATAAGAAGCCGCTGCCGAAGGATGAAGGCATCGCGACTTGACCAGTTTTGATGACGGCTTGCTATACGGACCTAACACGTCAAGACACGACTAAAGTATGGGCAAGATGGGGCGGTGTTGTCTTTGTGAAAGGGTGGAAACCGCTGTCTTCGTGGGCTTTGATACCGACGATTAAGTCATGATTGAGTGGAATACCGCAGTGACGGGAGAGAATCGCAGAATTAGACACAATGGCTTTATTTGACGCATGCTGCACTGCCCAAATTTGGGGCGTCAATTTTCAAGAACGCGCTTTTTTCGAAAGACCTTGTATAATGTTGCGTTTGAATCCCCACTAACTGGCCTCTGATCTGCATGTTGGATGGAAAATCACCCGTCACAAAAGCTCAAGGGGTCTCAGCCACATAGAAGCGAGCGAAAGCTATGTTAGCTCATCGGGAAATCTCCCAAGGAAGGTATGCAAGCCCGTGGTTCCTTGTTTCACGAAATGAGAAAGATAAAATGACTGCAAAAGACAGGCGCATAAATTCAGAATTATTGAAGGGAATTCATACAAGATTGTCTAAGATCAGCGCTGCCGTTGATTGACACAGCTGATACCGGTCACATTTTCCGCCGATAATTTCAAATCACCTTCGTGAATAGCTGCGATATCATTTGAAGACTTGCGAAGCCTTCTCACAGTCTACCTCACAGTATTGACATCCAGAAGCTTGAATAACTCACAAAAATACAAACGCCTCGCCGCAAGTTCAGTTCCAATGCATCGGCAATCACTGTGTCTCATTTGCCGCTGGTCACCAAAGGATTCGCGAGACAATCGACTAAGAACATTTCTATCATGTCCCGCGAGGCCATGAGCTTCTCATCTGCCCTTTAGCGGCAGAGAATGGCGCCCATACTGACAAAACTCAGGGACTTGGGTGATGAGATGAAAGATCCAAGTGGCAAGATGAGTCATGACTCAACATCCCGGGACTGGGACACACCAGGACGCAGTCGAAGCGACTAAAGATCAGTCAGCAGGGAATTTCTGAACCCTCTGCCCCTCAAAATCCACAACCGGCATGGAATCCTAATCACTCGACCTGTCGAAACTGGTAGTTAAGACGCCGTGGGGTATGAGGCTCAGCAATGCGAGACATGAGTTGCAGTCGGTCTTTGCACGTGGGTTTCTTTTATACGGCACTAACTTGAGAACGCATAATATCAAGCATCATCTGGAGGACGGGAAGTGTCATCCACTGATATCGGATGAGCTGAATGTTTGGAAAGGGGCGCGCAAGAAGGATTGTGAACATTGAATGTATCATGCGGCAGCTTTCCCTCACGGCTTTGATTGACGGTCAACAAGACTCCAATGGTATTCCTAATAAGTTGCCTTGTTCTAGGCGGCCTTCCTGACGGCCATCTTAACGTGGTTTCCGCATACGTCAGCCATCGGCCGTGACCTGTGGGCTTTACGGAACAAGCACATATTCCAATTGTCTTGGGACAGTTCAATCAGCACAGGACGCCAAAGTCATCGAGACTTACGACAATCGGACACCACTGAACCCCAAGTCAAAGTTTCATCTCCTTACATCACACACTTTGGAATTCCGAAAGCACCGTACATCTTCAGGTGGAGCGTTTCCTGGAAAAAAGAGAAACTTTGCATGCGCGTACTTCGCGGGCGCTCTCAGGGGCACAGCATCCTTGAGCGATGAGAATGAGCCATCTGTGAACTTCATATCGGCAGCGACTCTTTGAAGGGTTTTTGAACTGCAGTCTCCAACTTTACGATACTCGGAGGAATCATAGCCTGTCCAAGGGTGTGGTATAACTCGCAATCACTACTGAGCTTGAGCGAGGGCTAATAAAGTCTCCGTGGTGTCTTGGAGTTGCACCGTTTTGAGCATCCTGCTAACGATCATTTTGTTCACAATAGCAAATATAGACGTCCAAATGAGGTCGTCAGCGCAGTAGAGATTACTAGTTTGCCTGCGAGTTTCACTCAGATTTCAAGATAACATTCCGCAGAAGTGTATTCTTCATAAAGACAAGCACTTCTTCAAAAGTTCAGACTTCTATCGTTTGTCCAAGCGTCAGAGACGGCCGTGAGTTTACACTGCTGGCGCTTTCATAGGTCGGGGCACACTTGTCGATCGCCCTTCTCAATCGGCTCTCTCAGTATGGCGTCCTGCACAATTCCTGCCGCCTCCGAAGTCAATGTTGACGATGACCGCTTCACTAATCCATCAAGCATGTTTCTGAATTAAAAATGGGACGAACTAACGGACCTAGCCTCTTTGATGCATTCATTCATACCTTAGGTCTGGAGAGGTCCGGTCGGCTTCGGCACATTGTGATAGCTTCACCCCCAGTGTGGACTTTTGGTATCACGAATGGCATAGCATGCTTCTGGCTTCATGTCCAAATGACACGAACATAACCGGGACTCAGGCCACTTCAGGATTATTTTCTCGCCATACCAGGTTCAGTAAAGATCGTTCTCGAGCACGACTCACCGACGCCTTTTGTTTTGAGATCTTCTCCAGACCCAGCGTCTCACGAAGCAGAGTACGCAAGGCGTGTTTAGCAGTAAGCCATTATCTACGACCCCTCGATGTTTGATCTCTAGCATTTGAGTTGTGTTCACGAAAGGCAAACGTGCGCAATGGTCGACGGGGGCAAATTCTCCATAAGTGAAAAGTCCAGCTGAAGATGGATTCCTCCCAATGCAGTGCTCTTTCATAAGAGATCCCAATTGAAGATAACTCCTATATTGGAATCGCTTACCCATATTTACGCCGAGGCCTGCTGATAACATAGCTGCGCCGGGACGGCCTACTCATGAGAATGGCCTTCGTTTCGTTGGTTCTCTAGGATGTGCCGATTCAGGCCCAATTGCAAAGACAGCCATGCGAAGTCTTTGGCCAAGGGAGCTCAGCCTTCAAGATCCGTTCATACAGAGAAGAATGTCTTCTTCCAGACTTCCCTCGCCGGAACTCGACGGACATGCTGCACGAAATAGCCATCATATCTTTGTGTAGTGTCTCAATGGCTCAGTTACAAACTTGAAGCTTATTGTTCGAAAGAGCGAAAGTCGTGAAGTGCTCAAATCTCCAAGTACAAGCTCCATTGAGCTATTCTTGATGAACGATGGCATGTCAGTGGAAATGAATGACCTGAGCTATAAGATATACCCTCGCTTCTTAAGACGAAAGAAGAGAAAAATGCAGACATATCGATGATACAATTATCATATGAATGTTCTGGACATTCACATAACGCATTTTTAATGTTTCAGCGTCACTCGGGAGATCCCGGCCTGTGCCGGCGAACCCGGTCTCCGGACGCTGGGAAAGATGCTGGAAGGCAGAACCAGCGGTGTGTCTGATGGCTTGACGCCGGTCGAATACATCTTCCAAAACCGTCTCATCTTGTTTACAAAAGTAATTCAACTGAAAGTAGGATGTCATTGAAATATCTTTTCCTGTGGGACGTTCCATTATTGGAAAGTTCCGGTGACTTTCGTCCCGACTGACAAGATGACGCTGTCAGTCGAACAGATGGTCGGACGGAATCGTGGTAGAGATATCTAGCAGACGGAACATTCTACCTGAATGGTCCAACGCACGTCAGGCACCCTGGTAGAATCCGAGTTCGTTCTTCGGATACAAATGAAAGTGAGGAATGTTCTGTACGCTCTGAAACCCGATGATTGCGATTGGGTGGTATTTTCAAGCTCTGGATCCTATGTTGGATGTGGAAGGAGGAGTATGATGTTGTTTCCCTTTGCCATCTGTGTGAGAATTGACGCACCGCGCTGTCTGGGTCGTTGGCGCGCATAAAAAGACCAACAGACTTTGACTTGATCTTCTGACTCGTAGACCAAGCGGACGGGGTATCTTTAATGTGCCTTAACCAACCTAGCGATAGGGTTGTTGATGAAAGGAATTCTTCAGCATTCCTGTGTCATTCGTCCTTCTCCGGAGTCATCCCTGGTTCTGAATATCTATCAACTCCCTCGCAGGGATTTACACCAACTTCTTGCTGGGCTATTGCGCCGCATACACGATTTCTGAGTCCTTGGAGAAAGGCGTAATGACCTACGATCCGACCGAACCTAGAAAGAACTGCTGCGTCCAAGTGCTTGAGTTTGGCGTTCGAGGAATGAAACCGTGGAGGCGGAATATGCCCACGAAATGTACGTTGTCCATCGAAGAAGAGTTTCCAAGGTTCCAAGTGTTTGCCAGGCATTCTCGACCGTCTGTTCTTAAATGCTGCTGATAGGACGACAGGCGATTTGATTGTAGCCTTGCATTTTGTCAGATTGAAACATTCCCCCGATGGAATATGCCTGGTTTTGGTCTAGGACACGTTGATGGCGAGAGGTTGTCATTGAATTCATCGACCGTCAAAGAGGTCGGCGTCTTTGCCCACTGAACTTCATATCTTATGTTGGCGTATACCTGCATACTCCTTGTCGTTATCGCTGGCGTTCTAAGGTGCTCAATAGTCTCTCATCCGTTAGATACTTGATTGTGCAGCCCACCTTTGTTGTCTTGGGGTTGGCATATGGCTGCCATCTACGTGTTTTTGCGTCTTCGAGAACATGAGTATCAGCAATCTAAAACAGGCTAGCTGGGCGTTGTGTTCAAGTACGTATGCTCCAATGTTTGGGCTCTTACCTTCCAGGAAAACACCTCTCCCCTTCCGGATTAACAACAAGGTGAACACATCATCCAACATAGATATTCATGAATAGCATGACTGGGAAGTCAACATCAGGCTAACGTCCCGGAGAAGGGCATCAGTGTTGGAATTATTATAGAAACTTCCAGTTCACCCCGCTCCAACCTACCTATCCGTCACATACTTACGTATACTAACAGCGTGTGCAATACAGGAGGTTGACAGGTGAAGTGCATTGTAATTTGTGCGGCATTTGCTCCTAGAGGGGAAGACGGAAGTGAGCATCAGTTCGGTCACCTTCGCGTAGATTTCAGACTACAGATACTTAGTATTGCTGATATGAGAAGTCACATCGAACTCAGCCGTGCATGTTAGATCTGCGCGTTCAACTTAAGAACTATTGAATGAGTTGTGTATAACTTGAGGCTTCTTGATTTCTCAGGGGTTCCAGACGTATCGAGAGCTTTATTTCGTGTCACAGAGTCCGAGGCTGTTAGCCATAGAGGACAAAGAGAGATTGAAGTACTTAGGTAGATATCCAACATGACACAATAACTTAGAGTGAGGCGTGAAACACCGCTGTTGCCAGACCGCCCGGAAAACCACGGACTTTCGAGATAGTCATGCAGTCTCATCCCAGGGCGAAACGGTCATTTGCTCAGCAACAGCAGAGCCAAGTCTTGCAGCGCACTGGAATAACAAATCCAACGCCGGTAATCGCCTGCCATCTTCCGCATCCACTGCAGGAGGGCTCCAGGACTTTCAGTAATTGCATACTAATACAGGCTGTCATTTTTTGTACTCCTAGTGAAGTATCTTCAGACTTTCATGTGTTTCGTCTGCTTTGTCAGTTTCCGTAATAAGAGGTGTTCAATGCAGTTGAAATCCCGTCCGTCGTGTTTTTACTCAATTCTTTCGAGCCATTCAGAGCGTCTTTTGTGTCCAAAGCGGAGACGCGTTTGAGTTCCAAAATATGTGTCTTTTGACTCACTGACCCTTTTCCCTGCCAGAATGAATCGGATCACCGGATTTCTCAGCATCTCTCTGGGCCATGCACGTATTGTACGATTTCGCATGTGTTGGTCTGTGTCGTTTATGGTTAAGTCCTATCCCCTCTGAGAACAAACGTATCGCTTTAAGACGAGATCTGAAGACCCGGAAGACAGGAAGGCAGGATGACACAACCACACCATCTTCACTTGTGGCGGTTGATTATTATATCAAGTGTCCGGGTCCCCGTTTTTAGCATTGATGCTAAGGAGTTCCCGCGACTTGCTTCCTACCTCCCTGTGGGACTTCGGTGAAAGTGCTCCTCGAAGGATATAGAAACAGTGACCCGGCTAGTAAAAGCTTCTCTCTTGGAAAACAAATCACATCCTAGTCGGTTTGAAATTTCTCCTTCGGCATTTTGTCTTCTCTATCCTTAGATCATGGACTCAGGAGTATCTTGGCACAAAACACCTCAAGATCCATGCCAGGCTGGCTCGCATAGACAGCAGAATGACTCTTCAAGACACTTGGAGCGCGGCGGCATTGAATAGCGCCTCGTCAGGTAATTGCGCGTACTATTGCGAACAGACATGGCCCGTAGAAACTGCGAATACTCAGCCGCATACAAAGATAGTTGCCTCCCGAGGTTTCGCTTGTGGCGCTTCTGTCCCTGCAGCAGAAAGCTTGAACTGTTCAAGATAGGAGGGACCGATCATGGGCTTGCTGAGATCTTGGGTCCTTGCGAACGACGCCTCTGTCATTTCAATGAACCAACCTCGGAGGGGCTCGGCGCTCGATGAAGTAGGGGCCCGCAAACTGGCAGTCTACCTGGTTCCCCTTACTACAGAAAGTTATTTTGACGTTTTCTTCTCAAGATCGCCCCTCTTTCCGTCTCCTTTACGTAGTCTTACTATGACCATGTTTGAACATGGATTCAGTGCGCAGGTGGCCATAGAGGTTTCTCTAGCCCAGGCCATCCTGGCCCGAAGAAAAAAGTTAGAGGGGAAGAAAGATTCAGTGTGCAGGTGTGCTGCCTGCGCTGATGGCCGATCCTTGGGCAGAGCCAACAGCGTCCGTGTCGCTGTAACTACAGGGGTCATCTACCGATCCTAGGCCTGAAATCGGTAGGTGGTCTCCACTGAAGCCACTCGACTTAGGCCCTGGTGCACCTGTACCTACAGGTACGACGTGCCGATTTTCAGCGAGGAACCGCCAAGGACGTGACAAAGCTACGTCGATCCCCAGGGCTCGCTCAGCTACGGTCTGAACATGTTGTATGTCGTCCCTCCATGACTCTTCATCGTGAAGTCCCATTCTTTCCATACCTCTGCGGCTTTCCGCTGTGTACAGTTCTTGAAGGCATGATTCCGTTTCAAACGTAAAGGATCAGATGCACACATAGTACGTACTAAGGAAATCACGAAGTGGGAATGCAAGCTTTCCACGCAGCAACGCTCTCGAATGCATCATTTCCAAGACATAAGGTAGTCAGCATAAAACCAGGCAATGTAATAAACCTCGAAGAATTGAAAGTTTGGGAGTTATTTGGCAGATGCTTGGCAGGAAAGAATGTCTATTCTATGCGTTGCAAAAGTTCGCTCTTTGTCCTTGACATGCTGGCTTTTGGGACTGCATTCACCACGCTCGGTGCTTTCCTGACTTCTCCACTGATTTTGCTCCCTTTGTTCCCAACCAGACGGTTGTTCATCAGGTGTCTCCAGTCCTGTTTCACCTGGACACACACAGTAGGGAAAAAAGGGTGTGGTATGGCGGTGCTACAATGGCATTGTCGGGAAGGCGCGTTGGAGATGCTTTGATTCAAGAGAAGCGGCGTTTGGGAAAGAAGCTCTTCTCCCCCGCGTTGAGGTATTGCAACGATCAAGTTGTGATGAGTGGAAAGACATCTCTCGAGATGATACGTTTGAGTTGCCGACGAGATGCCTTCAGTCGAGCCATATAACTTCCTTCATCCCCTATTATCATTCCCAACTAATAGCCGCTTTGGGGAGCCCGCCAGCTGCTGATCACCCGAGTTGTGGCTACACCACGGCTCGATATCTGAAGCAGTTGTCAACTGCCTCAATCACAGCCCGGCTGTTTACTGCTAAGGCTTTGCGTTTGTTGCCACTCGGATATTCTCAAGATCATTCGTTCCTAACAGAGAAATCATAAGACAGAAACAAGGTTAGAGAGCAAGGCTTTCGAGCCAGCTTTCTGCACGTGGCGCAGTATCAGCACGATTGACTATGGAGGAAGAGCGAGGGTGCAATACGGGGGTGTGTTTCTCGGCGTGATGTGTCCTACTTCGAATGAACGCGTAACGGTCGGAAGATTTCCCCGTCAGAACCATACGGCAGTCAAAAAGGTGCGCCTTCAGGCGGCGAACTGCGAAAGAAAAGTTAGAAGGGAAGAAGGACGGCGTTAGATGGGCCGGGTGATAGTGAGCTTTAATATTGGTGGTATTCCGATTGATTTCGATGAGGGTTTGTGTCTCTCCGAAATAGGGGGAAAAGTTGGTATTCAACGCCTTGAACGTGCTGTCTCAACGATCCTATTGCCCGAGTTGGCTGTGATGAATGAGTCCTGTTCTTTATGTGACCGACATGCATGAATTATGAGAGCACTCAAGGCTCTCTATAGCGATTCAAGGGTCTTCTCGGGCGGAACGAGCTTGACAGCAACCCAGATGATGAACTTTTGCGGTCCATTGCCCGGTTTCAAAATCGTAGACGAATGGGAGGATCGCTTCCTATCACGATGGCGAGAGTCAGCGCCATCCGGCTCAGTATCTCACCATATGGATCAATCTTCGGGAGACGATTGCGCCAAGTGGGCTATCGAGCGACGGTGTCGGCCATCTCGCCAAACGATGTGGTTCGGTCGCCTCAGCTACCAATGGCCAGATCAGTGCTGTACAAGGTGAGATGCACGCATGTGGGAGCAAGCCGCAGATTCATTGTGGGGAGATTTGGCGCCGGCAACAAACTAGTAGACAAAGACGACAAGCTTCAACTCTTTCCCACCGCTAGGGAACCGTTGCCGTCGTCCCGGAACCCCTGAGCATGGGGCCAAAGTAGTCCTTGATCTGTTTACAACGTCGGTCCAACTCGCATAGCTCTCGGCGCTGTCATGATGCTTTGCACTCGTGCCACGACTGAGCAGGCATGAGCTCCATGGCGGCGATGTCTGGCTATCTAATATGGTCGGATGTTGCAGTCTAGGCTGGGAACGCAGCGGATAGTTCGATATCAGATGTCGCCACAACATCCGGCCCAGCCAGCTTTCCATCCATTTAGTCGGTTGTGGGTAGATATGTCTGTTTCGAAGACCGCTGTGAATAGCTTCATCTCCTCGTAACATGATTTCGATATTTCCATTGCCTATCTCGAGCATTCGAGCACCAGCGACACAAAGATACGGAGGTAAACATCTCGCAATGATGCTTGATTATTGACGACAAAGGTTTCTGCTTATCCCTGGTTTTTGCCGCCTTTTGATGTCACCAGCTTGAGGCTTGCGGACTTCCTTGGCAGGATTGTGCTGTCTTTACCGGCTTCCGACGATGGCATACGAATCACCTTAACGGGAAACATGTTATTCGCCGGTCTTGATTAAGCCGTAGACGGGGGTACCATTAACCGCGAAGGACATCATTCTTCTCTCCCTCTTGAAAGCTTGACGGTTGCGCGAAAGTGCCCAATTATGGCCTGGACCCCGTCGAATTCTCGATCAAATAGCATCTGAATTTGATGACTCACTTCGGTATATATCCTTCCTTCAAGGGACTCGGGCTGGACGCAATGTCCTTTACATCCAGGCATGGAACTGTGGTATTCTATCCATATGGGGGCAGCCTCAGCTTCATCCGACATCTACGCTTCACTCGTACCTTTTTCCCCATAGCTCCATCGTGAAGCGCTTTGCGCCAACTCCTTGTATGTTAAGGGAGACTGCAAGAAGTGACGTTTCATCGGCCCCAAGAATGCTCTTGCGCCGGTCTTCTTGAACAGTGAGCAACTCATATCAAGCTCTGATGCAACGCCCGACAAATTTCTCCGGCTCGCAGGCGGGGGGAGACGATCGAGAACGTGATTTGAACTGGGCCTGCGAGGACATTGTCAATCCACTGCTGGCGAGGGTCGACGATGGCCCCCTTGTCGCAGCTCAGATCGGTTGCTTGAGGCTATTTAACGAACGGTGAACGATATGAATAAAACATCAAGCATAAGGAATCAAACGAATTTCGCTGGTAGGCAGATTTAATTGCGTTGTTTCATACATCTGACTGGCTTCGTGTGGCTGATGAGACTCATGTTAGATGGCTGACCCAATCATCACGTGGTCAGCGTCCATGGAGGCGCACAAGGGGCCATGATGATTCAGAATGGCCCGTCACAAACCATCTACTGTGCCAGGCAGATCTCTCCCAGTACCTGCTCGTAGTTTGAGAACACACATGGCTCAGTTCTATGACCTCCATGACGGACTCATGCTAGATGATTCAATCGTATTTGAGTCGGGGATGGCTGGCCTATGAAGCATCGTGACCTGACATCGAAGGGTCACCGATGTTGCAAGACCAATGGAAACATGCCCCTGTCCTGCTACCTCCAAGACGAACAGCACGGTTCCCCCCTCGTATTCCTCCCCGTGCGAATCCCTGGCTGTTTTGATGATGCACCGAGTTCAGCGTCATCTGTGCTTAGGATGACCCCGAACGACCTCGAGTGTGAGCGAGTTCTGCGTCGAAAAGGGGGCGGCGGTTTCAAACTGTACTCCTGCGGCTGCCAAGACCCAACGAATACCATTCCGCTGAATTCATCGCTGGTGGTTGAAGTTGGTATCTCCACGGGCGGGTTGTGAGGATGACAGTGCCTATGCGCGTCCAGTTCAATGTCCCGAAACCAACGGGCGTTGAGGACGTCCGTCTCGCGCTTGAGTGGCTCCGTGGCCGTATTGGTTTTCACGCTATCGCTGGCTGGGCCTGAACCAGTGTAAATGCCTCTAATCCTCACGGCACATTTCAGGGTGGATCGACTGAAAGAGCAAACAACTTCAAGCTTCGGAGTGGCTTGTAGAGAGACGTCGCCTTTCATTTCGATCCTCATCAAATCATGCTGAAGCAAGTCATGCCGAAGGCGTCTGGGCAGATCGTGTTTCCTCGCTCAAAGCGGCTGGCGACGAGGCTGCCAGCCAGGCGGGAGGCAAAGCTGGCGCGACAAAGCTGGCAGGCCAAGCCGAGGCGAGCAGTTGCATGTGAGGATCGGTGCAAGGAGGGCAGAGGTACGCGGGTGAAGTTGAGTGAGCAAGACCGGGAGTAAATATCGAGAACCATCAATTTGACTGCACAGCTAGGGAGACGCGAACCTGAGTGTATAGGCCGAGCTTGTGGTTGGCGTGAGGGTACCGCGGGCCTGAAGACGGAGGCGTGGGAGTGGGTCACGATGTGTCCTGGGAAGGGGGTTGGGGAAGATGGTGGCGTTGCCTATGGCGGCGAGGGAGTTGGGCTTCAGATGGACCAAAGGCAGAGGCTGGACATGCGGTGAAGGCCGATGTCGGGGAAGGCCCTGAGAGGACGTCGCTCACCATCGTCGGCCGTGATGGCGTCGGTGAGGGTGTGATCGTTGTCGGCCTCCTCAACACCAGTGAAGTCGTTCTCGATGCCGAGCTTGGGGAGAGCACAGCGAGCGATTGGAGAATGGTGGCGTAGGCGGCAACTTAGTTTGTGAAAGTGGGAAGCCTCAGGCTAGCACGACTTGGGAGTTGTTCCATCGGTCTCGGCCATGGGTCGTGTAATGGAGAGCTGTCGGTCCAGTTGCAGATGGGATGTTGTCGTTCAGCATTGGGAGCAGACTGATAGAGCTGGTACAGGCCACAAAATCGACAGGAGCAGGCCCAAGAGGCGAGAAGGTAGAGCGATGATTGATGGCTCTGGTCGAGTCGGGTGCGCGCAACTTGTGCAAAGACACGCAAGACGCTGCGAATGCCTCTGGTGGAGGATTGAGCTGATGAGGCCTGGAATTGCTCGCCGGCTTTCTGACGCAGTTGCTCCCACGCAAAAGAGTCGCAAACTTCCGGTCCTGCTGAGGCTGCTGTTGGTGCCGATTCCCCTGTGGACCTGGGCAGCCCCGCGAACAGGAAAGCTGGTAATGAGGTTCGGTAAAGGCAGCGATCGACCGTACGCCAGCGAAGAAATCTACCTCTGCCCGGTCAGAATTCTTAAAGCCAGACATGCTTGGACGCTGTGTCATGCTTAATGCCTAATGAATGGGCGCCAACCTTTGTTGTTCACGAAGTAAGATCTATAAAGGAGTCTGCGAGGTCTGTTTTCGGCCTGCCTGGCGGACCTCCTGACCGTAACAGCCTCGGTCGCGGCCGTGTCCTCCCTTCCAAGCCTTGCGCAGCCAGTAACACCTGCATGCCTGTATCAGCCAGCGAGAAGTCTGCAGCAACCTCATAGCAACTTCGTGGAAGAAGCTTGCGTTCGGGTATTCGTCCGGCGGGAAAGGGGGGGG
>JAKMWT010000583.1:0-18713 GCA_025327155.1 Colletotrichum sp. SAR 10_75
CGCTCCCCCCCTTCCGTCGGCGGGCCCACCCCCCCCCCGGCCCCCGCCCCGCCCCCCCCGGGCCGGGGGGGGGGGGGGGGTGGTGGGATGTCGGCGAGGCCATGGTTTTGTAGGTGCCGAGACACTTGATGGATGCTTCTCTGGAGATTTCGATGTCGATCGGGTGGTAAGGGTAGGTGTCCTGGGTGGATGATGGGATGGAGTTGTTGACCTGGTTATGCATTGACACGGACTCATCTGATGAACACGGCGGAGGGCGGACTGGTTATATAGCAGATTGCTCTCACATCACTGAGGCTTTGCGATTCAAGTACGGCGTTTCAAACAGGTAGATGGGTGGAGGGAACCAAAGTCCTTCCAAGGAGGCAAGCTGGCAGTGCCCCAGTTCCAGACTGAACCCCAGCCCCTCCCCTCAAGTCGGAACCGCAAGCGAGGAATGCAGGAGACAGAAGGAGAGCCGCATCTTTCGCCCGGCTTGACTGCACCACTCTGTTGGAAGCATGTCGTCAAAAGCTTGGTGCGGAGGTTGTAGCCAGTGAGGTGTTGTGGAATCTCGGTGCCTGGAGTACGTGCAAACAGCCCCTCCCCTGTGTTGTTGTTGGTGCGGCGCAGGTCGCTTATTGGACGCGGGCGGCGGGTGCGGGGTGCTGGGCGGTGCAAGGGGGCGAGCGACTCTTTTCCGTTCACGCCATTGTTTGACGTTGGCCGTTGTTAGTTAGCGGTCGAGTGTCTAACGGGCTGTGTTGCTGTGATGGTGGTGAGAATACTGCGTTGTCTTCGAGGGAAGCAAGTTAGTGTGGTGATCGACGACCAAAGTCCCCCCTGCTTTGCCTCATTTTCAGCCATGCAACGTTGGGGGTGACACGCGTACTCCAGCAAGAGGCAGAATCACTTGCTGAGCGAAAATCCAGGAGGAATCGAAAGGACTTGAGATAAGGTTGAAAAAGCGATAATCAAGGCTCGTAAGGCCGAGAGCGTGACAGCTTCGCTGATGACAGTGACAGCCAATAAATGCATACAGATCTGCTGCCAGACCCATTGACTTCATGTGTAAAGGCGTCGTCCAAGTATATCCGTTCAGTGTAGTCCATCTTTCCCATTGTATGTGCCTTCTCCTTCTAACAATCGTTACCCAGTGGTATCTTCGCTGATGACATCAAAAAATTGCACCCGTCGTCTCCAAACCAAACGCTGCTCTAAATCCTTTCTCTTGTCAAATCATGCAGAACCCGGCGGGATATGCGAGTTTCAGGGCATTAATGCTGTTGCCTGGCACCAAAAAGTCTCCGAGCGTCTCGCATGCAGTTGGTTGTGACGCAAGCAAGCCAACCGCTGTCCAAATCGGCTCCAACCGATCGCTACCGTCGCCCGGTTACGCGATAGCTACCCGTCCCGACTGAGACCTTCCACCCGTCGTTGACCAGAGCGGCGATAACACCCTGCCTCAATCGCGAGACGCCTCCGGCGCTATGGAGGCCGCGGCCCGTAACAATCGTGAAGCCCTCCTGAGCCTTTCGCGCCCTATACTCCCCCAGGTTGTTCCACCAGTCCCACGCGCTCTCCCGTGCGATGCGGACACCATCGGCCACCTCCACACCATGAAGGTCGATCTCGTTTGCGGTGCGTGTGCTGCCGACGTGCATGTCGGCAGCAGCACTCTTGGCCTTGGCGAAGCTTCTTGCTTCCTCGCGGCCGCGCTCGGCAAAGAATCCTGCTGCCTGTCTGTACAAGTGGCCCTTCTTGTAAACCTGGCTGGCGGTGCTGAACGAATGGGTGCTAGCATCGCGGTGAATACCGGCGGTGTCCATTGCTTGTTTGTAAGTGCGGGGCCCGAACGTTGGGCTGTTCATGAGCGTCGGGCTGTTAAGCGGTCGCCCGGTTGGAGACATGAGTGACGTCTTTGGCGATGCAACCTTTTGCCAGCCCTCTGACGAACCCTCTAGTTCCTCATTCGCCAGGGGGGCCAGTTTGTAGCTGATGTTCAAGCGCTGCGCTGGAAGCTTGCCAAAGTACCGGTTCAACAAGGCAGCAACTTCCTCGGTCCGTTGATGGTCGCTACGGGTGACTTCGACGAGCGGGGACAGCAGACTTTCAGGTATATGGCGGTACTGCTTCTTCAACTCGTGTACGTGTTGCTTTCCGAAGGTACTGTCATTGTCGTCGACGACTACCCCTTGCTTGATGTACCGTTCCAGGAACTCGATGATGGTGCCTTCGACGGATCCCTTGTGGGAGTCGAACACGTTAGAGACTTCTTCAAAGGGTAGGTCCAGCTTTTCCACGATGAAGAGGATCTTTTCAACTCCTGGGACGAGTTAGTTTCAGCCCTTCATCAATATGCTGTTGAACTTACTGTCATTATCTTCATTGTTCGGCGAGCTGTCATTGATGCTGCTTGAGCTCGACGAGAGATCAGTACGCAGGTCCTTCTTCTTCTTGCCCTTGCCCCTCTTCTTGCCGGATGGCTTCGACTGCTCCGGCTGGAAGAACCCATCGATGCCTTTGGGCCGCTCGCCGATGGACTCGAGGAACTGAATGTTCAGCAACGTCTCCAGAGCGGACTGAAAATCACCCTGTGCCTTCTTGAGAGCAAAGCTGACGTCGTGGGGTTTCAGGTCGGAGAACATCTCCTGCAGCTGCAGCAGCTTCTCCTGCTCCGAGTCGCCGTCGAAAGTCTTGATGCGCGGGACGTCATACTCCAGCTCGTCTGGGGGAGGGGGACTGGTGACGCCAGTCCTCGCAGAATCACAGTCTCTCAGGTGGAGACCGTCAGAGATGTTGGTCGAGCTATCTCTGGTGTCCGTGCCAGCGTCATTAGAGCTGAGAGCATCGGGAACACCGCTGGCGTTGAAGCCGCTGGCCTCTTCAGCCAGAACGTCCTGCGCAAGGCTCTGCAGCATGCCCCGAACGTCGTTGAGCTGGCCGGCATCGCTGAGGTCCAGCTCACTTGCGATTGCAATGACAACTGTGGGGTCTAGGAGGGGAAACTCCGCCTGGAATGCGGTTAACAACGGTCTAGAAGATGTTTGTGGCTTGCAGTATGCACGCATCAGCGATGGAGGACTTACCACCAGGTCGTCGAGTTTTGATGATGATGCCATTAGATACAGGCAGGCTTCAGGGTTCGAGGTATTGTCGCGAAATCCAAAGAAGCAAGCTACTCATACTGAGACGGAGAAAGACACTGGTGTTTCACTGGGTTGGTCGAGCCAAGACGGTAGAAACTGGCCGATCCTGACAGAGGGCGGTTATGCTGTGGCCCCTTCGACGTGTAGTACGATGCGATACAAGTACAGCAAACAGCAATGGACGGCGATGAGGTTGGTTGGGGTTTTGATGGCCGACGCCAGTGAGGTATGACGCTGCGGGGCTTTCTCCGATTGTGGGTGCAGACGTCGAAATTTGAGCCGGACTCGCGCTACCAGGACGCTGGAAAACTCAAACACGCGCTCGCGGAAGACGTCGATGATTCATAGGGGTGTCGAATTCGAGGTGCATGTTTCCCCAGTCCGATTTGTTCAGGGCAGAAAGTCAATGACTCTGCTGGTTCCAGGAGGATGGGTCACGCCGTCATTGCCTTGGGTCGCCTCGATGAGTCTCAGCACGGAGGAAAAGCCATCAGCACTGCACCCCCATTCAGACTGAAGCCCCGCCATGGCACGTGGGGTGCTGTGGCTGGTGGGAGGTACGTGGCTCATACTACCCGCTTGATGTGGCTGATGCCAGCAGTGCGGCGCCCAATCACCAGCTCGCGGAGTATTTCTCTGAGGTGCACCGTGGCACGACGTCAGTGGCCCGCTTTTGTGGAGAAGCTCCCATTTGGCTCTAGTGCAACGCTAGCGGTTGCCGTCCCGAGGCCGAGCAGCGGGCAGCAGCAGCAGTTGATCGTCTCGTCCGGCGTCCATGTCCACTGAACTGAATCTCTGGCAAACGCAGCAGCTACGACCGCAACTGCAATGGAACGCTCTCTTCTTTTTGGGACGGGCAGCTGGGATGCCACCGGTTGTTATCTATGCTATGCCACCTACCTTACCCATACTAACCACTACCAGTCACAACACATCACTTCACACTTCACAGCCTCCGCAAACAAGAAACAATGGCGGCGATCACGGCTCTGCAGCAGGGAGTCCTCTGCGAGATCCGTCGCTCCCGAGTACCTACCTAGTGCCTAGTGCCTAGTGCCTGGTCGTTTCACGGTTTCACTGCCCACCACTGCGACTAATGCCGCCTTCCACGTCTGTCTCTGCCTTCGTCCCTGTCCTTGGATGGAAGCTTGTCACCGGACGAAGATCTGCTGAGATGCAATGCGCCGCGTGTTTGTTTTCCCAGTGAGACATGCAGCTCCCACACAACTACCTTACACAGAGACAGACACTTACATGGTCGAACATTCGTCAGCGGGAGAGCCAAACCCGAACAAGCTCACGCCAGTCATTAACCTCTGCGGATACACACCTTCACGTCGCCTCAACTCATCTCCCTTGCATGACATGACCTTCTGGGCCCGCCTCATCTCCAGAGGCTCAGTCTCCCGTCAATACCAAGCAGTTTCTCGCTCGCTCGCTCACCTCATCACCTAGGTTATCCGGGCCCATACCGAGGCCGCGGAGTCCAGAACGGTACCGCCGCACGTCCAAGGAGCAGGGATTTCCCAATGCGGCCGGCCGAGGATCCCGAACTCAAGCATCAAAAAGTCAACCTGAACACGCAACGTCCAGCCTCGTGCCCACCGCATCAGCATTAACACATCCCCAGAGCTTCACTTTCAGATCTACCCGGGAACCAGCTTTACATAGTAACAGCCCACCACCGCCGTCGGCATACCATATGCACACTGACGGTTCCTGCTGATCGTCCCGGCCGACATCCTCCGGACTGGACGACACCCAACGCTGCCATCCTGCCCGTCCGACCCCTTGCCCGCGATTGGATCCCCAAAATCAGACGGCCTCGACCGTTGGAGACACTGCCCCTGTCCATCCGGCCTTCCCACTCGCCCCTCCCTGACGGTTGGTTCGTGGCGAGCATCACACGGCTCAGGCGCAAACCTGTTGCATGGTCGAGCCCGGCATACGCAGACGAGGGAGGTCCCGGCGCAGCCTGCATCCCAGCGTCAGCCCGCGTCCCATCAACCTTGGTTTTTCTCTTCCCCTTCCACCGCCGCATTAAGCTCTAGCTGGCTAGCTCTAGCTAAGGTATATAAGCTTGTCCCGGTCCGGATCGCCCATCCGTCTCAGAGTATCATGTCGCGGGCGCCCAGCCTTATCGAAACCATCATGCCATGTTCATCGGCAACACTGGAGTCTGATCCCGAATCCCAACGACCACCCCCTCACGACGCCGCCGGACTCGGCTCCATTTCCCCTCCCAGCTCGGTCCGCAAGAGGTCCAACATGAGCTCCGAAGTCAGAAAGAAGTTCATCAATTACCCTGTGCCTCTAGCCGGGTAAGTTGTCTCGATTGGCTCTGTTTCGTGTCAGGCTTCGCCCGTCTTGACCATGTGTTCGCCGCGATGCACGAACCACCGTTCGTGTCGAGATTGTACAAAAGCGCAGGATACTGACTCGTCTTCGCCAGGCCACCCATTCCGTATAAAAATGAGCGAGGAAGCAATCCGCCCCTGAAGGGCTGGCTCTTGGTGCTGGCAGCATGGGCGTAAGTCCGTCACGCGGCATGGCACTTTCAAGTCTCTGACCGTCACAGCATGGAATATCTCTGGTTCATCCGCGCCTTCATCTGGAGCAACGCGGGCTTTGGCGGCGTGCGGAAGATCCGCAAACACATTGAGGATGCGGAACCGCGCTACGACCCAACCGTCCTGCCCTTCCCCATGGACGAGGCGAAAGACCCGGTCGTCCTGCACCGCGAGAGCGCCGTCAAGTCCAAGCCGCGGCCTTTCAAGTACTACTCCGCCGCCGACTATCACGAGATGTACCTCTCGGGCGAGGTCACGCCACTCGCCGTCGCCCGCGCCATCCTGCCCCTGATCCGCCGTGACACCGCCCCGCCAGGTGAGCACTCGATCGCGTGGTTCGACACAAAGGTCACCCAGGTCCTGACCGCCGCCGAGGCCTCGACTAGGCGGTACAAGGAGGGAAAGCCCCTTGGCCCCTTGGATGGCGTCCCGACGGCGGTCAAGGATGAGTACGAGATGGACGGCTATCGGACTTGCCTCGGTTCCCGCAACGACTACACCACGCAGGTCGAGCCCGGCCAGTCGATCAACAGCTGGTGCGTCAAGAAGCTAGAATCTGCAGGCGCCGTCATTCTTGGGAAGCTCTCCATGCACGAGTTTGGCCTCGGTAGGTACACCCTAACCCCTTTTGGTTTCACAGTACTAACTGTTCAAGACACAACCGGTAACAATCCAATCTACGGAACACCCCGCAACCCGTACAACGCAGGCTACTACACCGGCGGTTCCTCATCTGGCGCCGGCTACGCCGTCGCAACCGGCCTCGTCCCCTTCGCCCTAGGCTCCGACGGCGGCGGCTCCATCCGCATCCCCTCGTCCCTCTGCGGCGTCTACGGCCTCAAGCCCACCCATGGCCGCATCTCCTTCCACCCCTGCCCCAACCACTCGAACTCGTGCGCCGTCAACGGGCCCATCGCCGCGGACATCGAGTCCCTCGCCACCTGCTTCGAGACCATCGGCGCCCCGCACCCGGACTCCAATTTCATCCAGGCCTCCCCGTTCGTCCTCTCCCCCTCCGAGAAACGCGGCAAGATCCTCGGCGTCCCCGAGTCCTGGTTCGCCCAGGCCGACCCGGCTATCCAGCGCATGTGCCGATCCATGATCGCCCGCCTCGTCTCGCGCCACGGCTACGCCACCGTCCCCATCGACATCCCCTTCCTCGTTGAGGGCCAGTCCGCGCACGCCATGACCGTTCTCACCGACGGCGCCACCCTCCTCCCGGAAACCAAGAACCTTACCCACGGAAATCGCATCCTTCTCGCCATCGGCCGAGTCACCTCCGCTATGGACTATCTCCTCGCCCAGAAGCTCCGCGGCCTGTTGATGCAGCACCTCGCGCACCTCTGGCAGACGTACCCGGGCATGATCATCGTCACGCCCACCACCGCCTGCGCCGGCTGGCCCATCATGTCCAAGTCGGAGCTCACCCATGGCCTCTCTGACGGCGACCGCACCATTCGCAGCATGGAATACGTCTGGATGGGCAACTTCTGCGGGCTGCCCGGCGTCACGGTACCCGCGGGTTACGTCGTGCCGCACGACCGGCCCGGCGGCGGCAGTGAGGCCGGGCCCGACACGGAGGGCAAGATCCCCGTCGGGCTGATGGGCATGGGCGAGTGGACGGACGAGCACAGCCTGCTCGAGTTCGGGCTGGACGCCGAGGAGCTATTTGCCAAGGAGCGGTGCAGGCCGCCTAACTGGGTTGACGTCATTCGGCGGGCCAAGGACGAGATGGCCAAGGATGGGGAGGCTGCTTTGATAGACATTTAGATCCCTGTCCTTCCTTTTTTTTTTTCCTCTGATATACCAAGACAGTTATCCTATGGTTTACAGCGCATCATGCGGGTCTGAATTCATGCTTCATTATTGGTGATTTGTGCACATTGTGGTGACGAGGGGCAGTTGTTTGCTGTCACAGGTTTGGAGCAAGGATATTCCCTCGGGCAGGTTACTACCCCCCCTGGGTAGATCAATGCGAGGGAACCATGCGGAAACGGCCACAGAGGGCTTGACGATAGCTTCGGGGCCTAGAACTCGATGGAGCAGGCGGGGAGGCCAGATGTAGAGCATATTTCACGATTGTGCTCCCTGTTCTCCTTGACTTTAACCCAGGATAGAGGGAAAAGAAAGCATCAGAGCATAGAGCATTGTCTCGGGCCATCTTAACCGAAGCTTGGACATGATATGCACGTAAGCTGCCTCTGCATAGTGCTTGTTTGCTACACACCAGATGAAAGGCTGCGTCTCGGCTAGGGATGGGGAACAGGGCTGTGGTGAAATGCAACGCATGTTATGCTGGTTGCACAATGTAGACGGTACACGGCTTGGACGGGCCGGGGCATCTTAACGTTGTGATAAAGTTTGGTTTGCTTACTACGTCCAGATGGAAAGACGCAAGCTTGGGCGGGCGAGCTGCGTACCATGCGCCGACCGTGCCGTTGCGCGGTGATGCTGCGAGGGAGGCACGGTCGGCGGGGTTGAGAACAGATACTGGGTAAAGGGGCGGTTCACTTGGGAAGTGGCAAGGGAGCACCGATGGATGATGGATCTGAGGACGCGGGGTTCTGGCTGGTTGGTGGTGATGTGCATCGACGTTGGGTTCGTTCGTCCGTGCCGAGGAACGGTCGCCGAGCTCCCGCCCGGAGGGATTGTTCCTTCAAGGGAGGCAGTCAGGATGAACGCGGTGCTTGTGCCGTGTCGGTGCTCTCTGAGACCTGGCGCTCAGGAGTTCGAGGAGGAGCAATTGGGTTGTTGATTTTTGTGAGAGATCGTCGGCCAAAATCCAGGGACCGCGAATCGTGGACGGGGGTCAGTAATGAAATGAGCTTCATCGAACGATGTTGTTCTGCTTCTTCTATTCAGCGGCGGCGGCGATCCTGCCGTGCCCGGAGATTGCCCCGCGGATTCGGGATCGGCACCGGAGGTCCAGCGGAAGGATGAGTATTTTTAGAAGACGTATGCTCTCCGGGCGAAGTCTTCTAGCTGGGCGGACTAAAACTCATAGACAATAACTACAAGCTGATCAAATTTTGTTACTATCCTCTTCGTCGTCATCATCATTATGTCATTGTTCCTACTGAACTCTCATTCCTGTTGTCCACTATCACCATTCGCCCGGATAGGAAGAGTTTACACACATATATATACACACATATACCGTCGACTTTCCCATCGCACAGCGAAAATGTCGATGTCCGTCTCGATGTCTCAAGATTTAGGTGGCTTCATGGTGCTTCCTACATTATATTTACCAGTGCCGTAACGAGTTTGACATTAACACGCTGCCAGGTGGTGGCAAGAGACATCTTCTACGCCGTATGTGCATGAATCACTAAAAGGAAGAAACAAGAGACAACGAAGAACGGATCTCATAAAAGTACCAGTTGTAAGTCGTACCGCAAAGCTGGTGCTGAGTACTCCAAAAGCAAGAGCAGGTGTGTTTGACTCGTCTCAGTCGCACCCTACCGCCCATGTAGCCACACAGCCAGTGAACGCATTCGCCTAAACCTAGTCTTGAGCATGATAGGAGTGTGAGATTATTTGAGTATATGTTCAAGCTTGAATGGCTCATTTTCCTGGGTCTCAGCCGGCGCAATGATGCCTGATGTCATGCTTCTAAGTGATGCAGCCTTAAAGGCACACTTAAGTTGTATCATTCCATCATTCCAGGCCAAGGTAAGGGATCTACTTGGACACATCAGTAGACATGAGCGCTGCTTTTCTCCCGCTGGGTTCAAGTATTCACCTCACATAAAGAGGAAGTGAGTGACGACCAGCCCTCAAGAGTCGAGACGAGACATGCTATCTGTCAGACTCGCTTACAACAACAGCAACCTGCAATCGTCTTGGACTTTGTAGAATGCGTTCGATTCACTAAAGCCAACAGACCCGAAGATTTGGGTGTCGAAACCGTTGAGACTGAGCCCAGCCCCTGATCTTAAATACGCTTGTATTATGCGCAATAGTCAACGGCGTATGGGGCTTATTTCAACACTGTAGAACCAGGTGAAGTCGATTCTGAGGGGCTTATAAGTCTATGATGAAATATTTAATAGAGGCTATAAGCCAAAGGCTGTGGCATCGCAAAATCATGCCAATCAGACCGGATTCACCTCCGACCGCTGAGTTCACCATGGTCTGGGAACAGCTATCGAGATGTAGTTCTAGTGCTTGGTCTATATGCAACTTGACCTATCTGAACAAATCACTGAATAAGTCCCTGTATAAATAGCCAGGGGAAATGACTACCGGCAACTTCATGGGAAACGGGCCGCTGCAGTCCCGAATGAATGGGCGTTAGACACGTGTTCTCTTTCGGTCCGACAAATCTCTCCGAAGGAGATCGACCAATAAATCCACTCGTATCTTAGGATCGTGGAGGAATACAGCACTAGCATTCATTTCCACGCTTGAACTTGGTTCCTTCCCAGCGAGTTGGACATTTTTATCTTCGGGCGCCAATGCTAGAAATTGGCGGTGCTTCTTGAGGCACACTAGCTCGTCCTCGTCCACTTAGATCAACATGGATGTCTGATGGGGTTATTTAAAAGTCAGCCACTGCGGTGAGCTTGTTTCCCGCCGCAGAAAGAATCATGCCTTCTTGTTGGTAGCGTTGCAGTGAATGCGACCACCCATGCGTCGCGACACATGAGATGTGCATTGCTCGCGTAAGATGATCCGGCCTACGTGGGTGCTGCTCGTAATATCTACGGAGCAAATAATAGCAGGAATATGACTGACAGCATCGTTGGTGATGACATCAGTGATGCGTTCCTGGTGGGATATGATGGTTGTGACCGCGGATACGTTATCTGTGTTATTCATGAGCCTTCCAATCTGGAGTCCGCAGATGTGAGAAAATGATTCCTGTTCCGTAAACCAAACTGCAAGAATTACACATTTATGATAAATATGAGAAAGCACGTCGTTCTGGAATGATGCTATCCCACGAGGGAGGTCACGGTGTAGCCTTTGTTCATGAATACGGGAGCGATGCTCTGTTAGAAGCGGTCTTTGACCTTCTCTTCTGAGCTTGAAAGACCTAATGAACTTTGGTGGTATTTTCGGATCGGAAGTCTTGGGAATCCGAGAAGCAGTTCCATACGTTATGATAACTTCTCGTCACAGGATCTGAGAGGAAACTGCGAGACTTGTGATTCGGTAGTGCCGGGTATCAAGCTCATTGATTTCCATCACGAATACTCAGATTAGAGAACGACGAACGACAACAACGCTGGAGATACGTGTGTCATCACACCATCCTTCAACGCCTCTGTGGCAATTGAGAGCTGCTAAGCTGTCCCTTACTCTGGGATTAGGAGACACCTTATCCATCCCATAACACCATGTACAATAATTATTCTGAAGTAAGCTCGCTATTGAAGTAATAGTGTACTCATCTTATATAGATATGCAGTCCCTACCCGTCATTAAGTCTACTATTAGGCCTATGATCTGTAATTTTTGTCAGTTGCTCAGGCGCAGGGCATTCTGTTCAGTCACATGTTCACGTGTGTAGCAACAGACTCCCTTATTTTCCCTGCAAAGTACGCAGGATATGTAGCCGCGTAGATATAGACAAATGAGGCGATCTCATTTAGACATCATATGTCCGGCCTTGAAGCCGTACCCACATAGCGACTTTAGCTTCAATGATAGGGTATATGTTAGCTTGAATAAGCGTCCAACGAGAGTTATGGACGTTGAATTTCCTTTATCTCATGCCAAGACAACGCATGCGATGTCAATATTTTCTATGCCTAGCCTCACATACCCTCGATCAGCCCATGTGGTTGGATGTGCAGATTGGCCAACATCAGCATAGACTAGCAAAACAGGTTCACCTCGGACTGGATGGCACGACCAACCACATTGTAGAACAGCACCAGGCACGCCCAGTCTAACGCAGGGCCGTTGGCGATTGTGCGGCCCCTGGCACGCAAGTCTGACGTACTAATGACCTCGCGGCGTATTCTTCAGAGCGTTAACGCAGGCTTTAGGCGCAGGATCTAGGTGCAAATGATGGCGCAGGAGAACAATGACAGCACAGACGGGGAAAGCAGACGGGAGGTTCGTCCAATCAGGTGCAGGGCCGTTTCCAGACACGGCAGACAAAGTGATTCAGAGCGGGCGGGCTCGTGTTTTGCAGCCCGAGGTTATGTGCGTGCCGCTCCGCAGCCGAAAGACGGGCATACGGAAGGCGATGCTCGCGACAACTCTCGGGATGCGGAATTGGTGGCCTGTTTGGGGGACTGCAGCTTGCTTAGTTGTTGAATGATGCAAACCAAGCAAGCAATGAGTCCGCGACGTCCCAACAAAATGCATGAAAAGGTAACGGTTGAGAATGAGGGGTACTTAGTGGTGGTAGTGATGTAGCTAGCAGCAGGATCCCGGTGTCTCCAATTCGCCTCCAGCTTTCTCGCGTGCAGTACATGTTGTAACCCGATGGACTTCTGGGGGGGAGCTTCTCCGTATTTTTAGTTCAGCTCCCCCGCATTGTTCAGCGCTGATGAGATGATCCGGGCTTTTTTGCTGCAGAGATAAGGTACTTAAGTAAGCCTCAGTTGAGAAGGGTCCTGTGAGGCTGGTCATTAGCAAGCTTTAGCAGAGGAGGAAGAGGCAGAAAAAGAAGAAAGCAAGACGCCCAAGACGCGTGGTTTGTGTCTTGGAAGCAGGCAGAAAAACAGCGAAGAGACAAGAAGAGCAGGTGGATGCTGCTGTGGAAGGTGGAAGGCGGGAAGGGCCCCTTCTGAAGAGAGGCGTCCCAAAAGAGAAGGGCACCATGAGAGGGGCCCCCCAGACCGGGACCAATTGGCTTCGGGCCTAATTTGATCGGCGCATTCCCTGGTCGCCAGAGGCCACATCCCTCCCAAAATTTGGGGAAACTTCCCTTTCGTCACTTTCCCGTTTTCTTCCCGTCTCCTGTTCATCGCCTGTCGCGAACATCACCAGACGACGACGGCGCTGACAGTCGCCCGCTCTCTTCCCCTCCTCCACCCGCCTCTCGTCGACGTCGCCGCCTCATACGTTGCCTTTACTCTTCTGACGACTGACTGATACGGGCTCGAATACTTATCTACCGTCACTGCCGCCCAGCCCGAAGGTTCCCGCACCACCGAGGATGAGAGCCTAAGGGAGTGGCGCAACTTTCGAGCGAACCACCGGCGCGCACGAGAGTTTTTCTTCCCTTCTTTTTCTCATATATCGGCTCCCCTCGCTGAACACTACCCACACGAATACACGCGCCGTCGCAGATATGCCCGGCCACGCTGGAACGGCCGCCGCTGCGGCGCCGCAGAGCGTGTCGAACCCGACCCCGCCAAAGGAGCTCTATCCCATGGTAAATTGGAAGTACGACCTCTTCCTCTGGGTTCTTGGTGTTCTCGTCGACCTCTTCTTCCGCGAAGTTCACCCTCGAGGCTCCTGGAAGGTTCCCAAGACGGGTCCTATCCTCTTCGTCGCCGCGCCTCACGCGAATCAGGTTGGTGACTCCCCTCCCTGTCGTTCCTGTTGTCCTCGGAGTTGGGGTGGTTCATGCGATCTCCCTGTTGTCTTTGGTCTGGAGTCTTCCATCCGGATACACTCGACCAGATAGCTGCACTTCATCGCAGCCCATAGCTCTTCAACCTCCTGCGCGCTGCAGGTCGAGCCCTCGAGAATGATCTCTTCATGATCCCTGCACCTGCCCCAGTTTTCGTCCATCACATGCTAACCGATTTTCTTCGCTTCGCAGTTTGTCGATGCTCTGATCCTCCAGCGCACCCTCCGCCACGAAGCCGGTCGCCGAGTCTCCCTGCTCATCGCCCAAAAATCTGTCCATGGATTCATCGGCTGGGGTTCGCGCCAGGTCGGCTCCGTCCCTGTCGGACGCGCCCAGGATGCCGCCAAGCCCGCCTCCGGTGTCATTTACCTCCCGGATCCCATCAATGACCCTACACTCATCCGCGGCGTCGGCACCAAGTTCGGCCAGGGCGAGGGCGAGGTCCACGGCATGCTCTTCTTGCCCTCTGCCAAGAAGCAGACGGGCGCCAGTGTTGATATTGCGCAAATTATTGGTCCCGAGGAAATTCGGCTCAAGCGCCCGTTCAAGGGCAAGCTGCCAATGGAACAGCTGACCGGCCGTGACGATATCGACGAGAATGGAAACTTCACCAACAAGAACATCAAGGGCTGTGCCGAGGGCTTCCAGGGCACCAAGTACAAGCTCGCCCCCCATATCGACCAGACCAAGGTGTACGAGGCCGTCTTCAACCGCCTCAGATCCGGCGGCTGCGTTGGTATCTTCCCGGAGGGCGGAAGCCACGACCGTACCGAATTGCTGCCCCTGAAGGCCGGTGTCGCCATCATGGCTCTGGGTGCCCTTGCCGAGTCTCCCGACTGTGTTCTGAAGATCGTGCCCGTTGGCATGAACTACTTCCATGCCCACAAGTTCCGCAGTCGTGCCGTTATCGAGTTCGGCCCCCCCATCGAGATTCCCCCTGAATTGGTCGACAAGTACAAGAACAACCAGAGAAGAGAGGCGATTGGCCAGCTTCTCGACACCGTCTACCAGTCCTTGAGCGCTGTCACCGTCTCCACGCCCGACTACGACACCTTGATGATGCTCCAGGCCGCTCGCCGTCTCTACAACCCCACCGGAAAGAAGCTGCCACTGCCTGTGGTGGTAGAGCTGAACCGCAGACTCGCTATGGGATACGAACGATACAAGGATGACCCGCGCATCAAGGACGTGATGAAGTCGGTCAAGGAATACAACAAGCAGCTCCGCTACGTCAACCTCCGCGACCACCAGGTTCAGTACGCCAAGATGTCTACCCCCAAGGTCATCTTCACCCTCTTCTACCGCATCGCGAAGCTTCTGGTCCTCTTGATTGGCGTGCTCCCTGGCCTAGTGCTGTTTGCCCCCGTCTTTATTGCATCGAAGGTCACTAGCGTTCGCAAGGCGAAGCAGGCACTGGCTGCTTCGACGGTCAAGGTCCAGGGACGCGACGTCATGGCGACCTGGAAGCTTCTCGTGGCCATCTTCCTCGCCCCTACGCTTTACCACTTCTACTCGGCCATCGTCACGTACAAGGTGTGGAAAGACCACCTCTGGGGACACGTTCCCGAGTGGGTGCCCTGGTGGACGACTTACCTTGTCATGTGGCCGTTGATGGTGGGCATTACGTTCGCTGCTTTGAGATTCGGCGAGGTCGGCATGGACATCTTCAAGTCACTGAGGCCTCTGGTCCTGTGCCTGAACCCTACGTCCAGCTATAACATCCACCAGCTCCGTGCGAAGCGAGCGGAGCTCAGTGTCCAGGTTACCGATCTTATCAACACCCTTGGCCCCGAGATGTTCCCCGACTTTGAGAAGACGCGCCTGGTTGCCGACCCGTACAAGATGGACGGCTACAGACCGCGCACTCCTCCGGCGCGCCGCGACAGCGACGCATCCAGCGCCTACGACTCGGCCACCCCACCCTCTGCGAGGAGGGCGACGACACAGTCCAGCCGTGGTCTGCCTCGCAACGAGTCGTATAGCAACATTGGTGGTGTTGGCATCTTCTCTACGCGGCCTCCTTCCCGGTCCAGAAGTCGCAGCAGCAGCAGTGGTGGCGGTCTCAACTCGGGCGGTTTCCCCATCAGCGGCTTTACCACGCTGGATTCCGCTGGTGGATTTGACGAGGCTAGCAGGAAGATCCGCGAAGCCATGAAGCTTCGTCGGAGGAAGAGCGGAGATCACAAGATGGAGCTGGGTGCTGACGAGAGCGAAGACGAGGAGTACAATGAGGCGCGCAAGAAGAACACATAAAGTATACCAGGTTTCAACAATTTAAGGAATGTACGGGAGGTGCACGAAATAGTGCGACTAATACAAAAACGGGTTGGGGGGAGAGAGGTGTTGTGTGTATAGACAGCGATGACACTGGACGGTATTGATTCCCATTTTTCGTCTGCAAATTAGCATCAGTTGAATGACCAAACTTGAACCATGGAGACGTAAGCGGCTTTGTATTTTGAAACATGCGGCTCGCAACACGCAAGTTGTTTGTTACAGAGCCAATGGCATGCTTGGAGATGACAACGCCGGCGGTAATGTTACCCACGGGGAATGACCGGGGCGACATCACAGTTAACCCCGGCGATGGAGAAGGAGAACGCCGAGTATCTCCGCCGTCTAGCAGGATCTGATAACTCAAAAAGACCCAAGGCGCACCAGGTCACGGACATTTCGAGACGGTTGGGGGTGGCTGGTATGACGCTATATGAGACGAATCGCACGCGTGGCCTCGACCCGGCACGGAATGCCGGCGCAAAGGCTGTAGTGAGCCACATTCTTTCGCAGATTGTCTTTTGGCTTGTCTTTTGGCTTGAGAAAGCAAGATAAGTCCGAGTCAGACTCGGCGATACGAGGCCCCCATGGGGAAGAGAAGCATTAATAAGGAGCCGCGCGGGAGTTGGTGCCAGCCCTCAGAGAAGAAAGCAATTGTCTCTGACCCGGCGATAAAAAAGCAGGAGACGGCCATTGGCTCGGCGCGCGGAGATCCCACTTGCACCGGCCGGTTGAACAAGCCGAACAGCTACCTCCGGATTTCGTTTGAGTCGTGGGTTGTGTTGGGGTTTTTGTTTGGAGGGGTTGTGTTGTTTGTCCAATCATCCCGTCGGTATTGTTCGTAATTCCCCCCTCCACCCCACTTCCCGCCACTACAGCTACGGTAACGGATACGCACTACTGTGACCTGAGGGTGTTCCAGTGTCCGAACGGGTGGGCCGGCCGCAGTTGCCCGTTCCCCGATCCTTTCTACCCCCGCCACGGGCTTAAGGCAGGCGCGATTCAGCCCTGAGGCGAAGAGGCGGCTTTCGACACTAAAGGACCTAAGTATCCCTTCCTCGACTTCCCTCATTCCCTTTTTCTGCTCAGGAGGGGGGTAATTTTCCATTCAACAACATTCTTTTCTTCTTTTCGCAAGGGAGACCGACAGGCAAAATCCCGACGGCGACGAAACAATGGTCTTCAAAACCCTCATCAACGGCGCGCGCAAGCTCGCGCTCGGCGAGGCCAGCGTCCCCGCCACGGAGCTCTTCGCCAAGACGGACCCGGCCGTCGACGGCGACGAGTGCGAGCACGACTGCGAGAGCTGCCACGTCAAGTACCCCAAGGGCTTCAAGATCGACGAGGGCGACGAGCTGTACGGGCACGTTAAGGGGTGGGCCACGCATGCGCTCGTGGCGACGGGGAAGAGCGACTGGGTAAGGGACGTGGCGGACGAGAAGGGCAGCGTGATGGAGGCGATTGGGAGGGCTGCGGCGCCTAGTAACGGGGTATGTTTGCCGGTGGTAGTGTGACAAGCGGGAGAGGATGCTGACTACCGCAGAAATTAATGCTCTCCGCCTCCAACATCCCCACGCCGACACACCACAACGACTACGCCGAGCCCACAACCGTCCTCCTCCTTCCCGCCTTCGTCATCATCGACCACGTCACCCCGAAGCGCGTGCCGGAGCTCATCACCGAGTTCGTCGACAAGGCGCCCACGAACACGGACCCGCTCGCGCCGCTGGCCCTGCCGGCCTCCGTCCCCGTCGCATCCACAAACGGCACCGAGACAGGCGACGCTTCCTCTCTGGCAATTCCCCCGCAGATGTCCCGCCGCCCGTGCCCGCACAGCGCGCTGATCCTGCTCTGCTCGCAGAAGACGCGCGACGCGCGCTGCGGGCAGTCGGCGCCGCTGCTGCGCAAGGAGCTCGAGCGCCACCTGCGCCCGCTGGGCCTGTTCCGCGACATGGACGACGAGAGGCCTGGCGGGGTGGGGATTTACTTTATTAGCCATGTGGGCGGGCATAAGTACAGTGCGAACGTGATGGTGTACCGGCGGCCGGACGCGTTTGGGCTGGACAATGTGGAGAGGGCGAAGGGGGAGGAGATTAAGGTGACGCCGAAGGTGGTGCTACCGGACGAGGAGGATGTGGGGGCGGCGCAGTGTATTTGGCTGGCGAGGGTGAAGCCCGAGGATTGCGAGAATCTGGTGCGGTATACGATTTTGCAGGGGAAGGTTGTCAAGCCGGAGACGCAGCTTAGGGGCGGGTTTGATCGGGCCAAGGGGTTGATGAGCTGGTAGACCTGCGCTGAGCAATACTGGCGGTAGAGAGACATCATTCAAGAGGAAATGTGGCCATGGGTTGTGAAGATACGGGCACTGGCGGGATGGTATGGAATTAGAACCGGACCATTGGGTTGGCGTTGGTGGATATAGACACGGATTCGGTGAATCCAAGCAGGCCACATGGTAATTCAAGATTTAGAGTGCTACGCCAGCTTTGTAGATGATTATGATGTTTTCGCTCCGAAATTATGGTGGTGATCAGAGAAGAATACAACGCATGTGCCAGATATGGACTCATTCGCCAAGGGCAACATACAATGCATTGTTGAACAAAGAATCCGAGTCCTACTTCTTTGTGCAAACCCACGAAATATGAATACGTATACTGTGCAACACTGACAAAATCACCATCAACTGCACGTCATGCTGCTAGACCCAGCAGACAAGATCCAGGACCCTGATGACGTTCTGGCGTTTGAAGAACGACACAAAACGAAAGGTCCCCGCCAGACTACCACCTCCGTCTCGACGCCGACTCTGCCGGCGCGGCCCCACTCCTGCCGGGCCGCCCCGCACGAAAAAAAACAGACCAAAATGCAGTGAACCCCAAGCTGCAGGCGCGTTGCACGGCCGATAAGATAAGGCGGGCACGTCCAACGGGGGAAAGGCCCACCCGTCACCCAGGCGACGGGCCAGGATAAACATCGCTGGCCACCATCGAGCACCTTACCAACCACATTGTACGAGTAGCTCACCGACTACCTACCTTACCACCCACAGCACAGCACCGCACTGCCAGCCCGTCCCGTTACCCGTGTGTGTGTGTCCCATCTTGCGGGGGGGGGGGGGGGGGGGGGGGGGGGGGGGGGGGGGGGGGGGGGGGGGGGGGGGGGGGGGGGGGGGGGGGGGGGGGGGGGGGGGGGGGGGGG
>JAKMWT010000584.1:0-18562 GCA_025327155.1 Colletotrichum sp. SAR 10_75
TATTATTATTATTATTATTATTATTATTATTATTATTATTATTATTATTATTATTATTATTATTATTATTATTATTATTATTATTATTATTATTATTATTATTATATAATACTTATAATAATCCTTACTTACTTAAATATTCTATATAAAATAAACTAATAAACTTTAAAGTATAAAACCTTATATAAAAGTTCTCTAATTATTATAATCTATAACTATAATATTAATTATATAATATATATAGTTATATAAGTACTTTATATAATTAGTAGTTTAATAGGTGATATTTTAAGTTATCTTTCCTCTTACTTTTCCCTCCCTTAGGAAATAACTTATTAATAATATTAATAGGAATTATTATAATATATCTCTTCTCTTATTATTATCTATATAATTAAATATTTATAAATACTTAGGATTATTACTTTTTATTATAACTTAACTTTATTTATAACCTTATACTATATAGGCGTATATATTACGCCCCTAAATACGCTTATACTTATATTAATAATTATTATTATATTATAACTTACTAACTTACTAACTTATTAACTTTAGTTTATAGCTATTAATTATAAGCTATAATATAGTATTAATATTAAGTAGTAATACTAGTTAATAATACTAAGTATTAAATATAATTAAATTAAAATAAATTTAATATTATAATTTAATAGATATAAAGTATAATAAATATAATATATATATTTATAGATATAGATATAATAAATATATTATATTTAGTTTATATTATATCTATTCTATTCTCTAATTATTACTAATCTACTTTAATCTATAAAGAAAGTTAAATATAATATTATAATAAATATAATATATAACTTATATTATACTTAATATTATATTTTAATAACTATATAGAATATAATATATTTAATATATTATATAATTAAATATTATATAATAATAATTAAGTTCTTTTAAATTTAATTATTAATTAATACCTTTTTAAAAAGTATATAATATACTATATATATATATATATTATAGTTTTATAGTTAAATAAAACTTATTAAATATAATATAATACTATTAATTATACTAATTATATTAATTATCTATATATATTAAATAATAGTATTATTATTTATACTAACTATAAATTAATATTTAATATTTAATAGTTAGTATAAGTAATATTATAATAATACTTATTAATACTAGCTATACTAACTATTTACTATATATCTTAATATTAAGCTATAATATAAAAGTAATATATATATTATATTTTAATATATTATATTATATTTTTTTACTTTTTATTATATTTATAATTATAAACTTTATATTTAATTATAATAACTTAATATTTAATTTATTAATATACTATTAATTATTAAATATAAAAATAATTAAAATAAAAATTTATTATATTAATAATATTATATATACTTTTAATTAGTAGTAAAGTCTTAATCTAAATATATATACTTTATATTTAAACTATTTCTAAATTAACTCTAAATTACTTCTAAATTATTCTTTATAATACTTTATATATTATAATACTTCTAAATAATTTATCTAATTATATAATAGAAGATAATAATATACTATTTAGTATAGTTAGTTATCTTTATACTTTTTATTTTAGTAAACCTTAAGGTTTAAGGTTTAAGGTTTAATTTATTCTTTTTTATTTTTTTCTTTTAATAAGAATAGTTTAAAATTAATTCTAAATTAATTTTAGTTAACTAACTACTTATTACTTTCTAAATTAATCTAGAAATATTTATTTAATCTTTTTTAGTTCTTTATTCTACTACTAAGCTAATTTAAATAGCTAATTAACTTTATAGATAAAAACTTTAAAGTTAATTTATCTCTATTTTAATTCTATAAATTAATTTTAAGATTAATTCTTAATTTTTTTTACTTCTACTTATTATACTTTTTTTTATATTTTAAATTTCTACTCTTCTATATTAAGATTATTTTTTAACCTTTATTATGCTTTATTATAGAGGTTTATTATAGAAGCTTTTTATAATTAATTCTAATCTAATTATAATAGCTAAGGAGTTAAAGCTTTATTTTAATTAAAACTAGCTCTCTTTATTCTAAAAAAAGTAAACTAATTTAAATAGAATAATAATTACCTCTTAATTAATTCTAAAAAGCTTTTAGAGTAATTTTAAAATAAATAAGAAATACTTTATAACTCCTAATTACTACTATTAGCTTTATTCTATATAAGTATTAAAAAGTAATAAAAAAGAAGCTAATTAAACTTAGTATTATCTTTAATATTATACTTTTTAGTATAATAAAGCTATTTTATTTCTAAATTAATTAATAATTAATTTAGGAATAATTTATTAAAACTTATTTTACTTTCTTACTTATATAATATAGCACTCTTAGAGAGATCTATCTCTTTATAATAAAGCTAGCTTAAATATAATATAAATATTATTATATTTAATATTAAGCTTATTATATTAATTATATCTAAAAGTAGTTTAGAAATAATTCTTAAGTAATCTTTAAGTAACTTACTCTTTAATATACTTTAATATAAGTATAAACCTTCTTATTTATTAATATAAAGCTTTATATAATACTTTAATAATATTTATATTATTTATAATTTAATTCTAATCTTCTAAAAGTATTTAAGAGTAATTTAGATTTAATCTATAAGAGATTATTTATTAAACTTTATAGTTTATTTAGCTTTTTAACCCCCTCTCTCTTAAACTAATCTATAAGTACTTTTAAATTACTTCTTCTATTAGGATTTATACTTTTTAAAACTATATAAAACTATTAATATATTTTATAGCTAATATATCTTATAAAACTCTATATTTAATCCTAAAGTAATTTAGGACCTCTTTTTTATATATAAACCTTAATATTACACTAGAAGTAAACTATATAGTAGCAAACTATACGCTTAATATACTACTTCTAATTATACTAGTTATTATATAATTTATAAAGATATAGCTTAAGACCTTTTTAAATTAATTTTAAATTAATCTTATAGTAGTATATCTTATTTACTTTTTATATTCTAATAGTTTTAATTAAAAATAACCCTTATTATACTTTTATTATAGATATATTTCTATTTTACTTTAAATCTATATTCCTCTCTTAATTATTTAAAAACTAATTTATATATCTTTTTATATATTTTAGTTAATTTATTATTTATAAATATATAAATAAAAATAAGTACTAAAGTTATTAGATATATTTTATATATTACTTCTAAAATAATTCTAAATTACTTATTTTTCTTTATAATAAGATTATATTATTCCTAGATAACTTTAATATTATTTATCTTTATAATATATTTATAGTTTATATTAATTTAAAATATTTTAAAAATATTTTATTTCTAAATCTCTACTTATTTATTATAAAAATAGATATAGATATAATTCTCTCTATTATAGTTATAATATTAGATATACTATAGGTAGTTAGTAAGTAAATTAATTTAAAATTAATACTAAAGTATTTATACTTTATTCCCTTACTAAACTTATATAAATTAGTATTTATACTATACTACTAAATAACTATATCTAATTAGATTTTAAATTACTTCTTAAGCTTTTACTAATATTATAACTTTATTAAGATTAGTAAAGCTTTTATATAGGTTATAAAGTGTTTTATTACTATATTTAGTAATAAACTCTTATAGCTTATATAACTAAAAGAATATATTTAGAATTATTTTAGAATTAAGTTAGAAGTGATATTACTTTAATATTTATTTATTTTTATATAAAGTATACCTATTTTTAGAACTACTTTAGAAAGCCTTTTTATAATATTAAAAAGGATAGTAGAAAGTAGGTTAATAAAGTAGTAATATATACTATAAAATATTAATAATATAATTAGAATTAATTTTAAATTATATAGGATAAAGAAGTTCTACTTAATACTATAATTAATAATATTAATTATATATAATATAATATAGTTAGTTATTAAATAACTTAGAATTAATTTAGAATACTTTTAGATTTATATACTTATAGTAATAAGTAATCTTTTATAAAGTTTTTTTAAAAATATTATAATACTTTAAGATATTATTAAGTAGATTATTATTTATAATAATTACTTAAATCTATTTATAATTATTTATATAGTTATTTAGAAGGTAGTTATTATAATACTTATAGCTTATTAGTTAGTTAATATATTAAATATAAAGTTATATATTACCCCTAATATTCTAAAGTAGTTAAGAAGTAATTTAGAATTAGTTTTAGAATACTTACTTTATATTTTATAACTACTAGTTAATAGGAATCTAATTAGTTATAATAAGTAGTACGCCTCTTAAAATAAGCTATTACTTTATATACTTAGCTATATATAAAAGTATTAATTAGTAAAATAATTTAGAATAAATTATTTAAGTAATATCTTTTATATTTTACTACTTTTTTATATATAATCTCTTAATAAGCTTATACTATTATATTTTATTATAATTATAAAAGTTTAAAAGTAACTTTAGAGTAATTCTAAAATATTTATATTTAGTTATTAAAAGAGTATACTTTTCTACCTATATATATATATATAGTATATTTATAAGGTGTATTTTAGAAGTATATAGATATAATAGCTTTTTAAGCTATTATTTATTTATAGTAATATTAAAGTTATAATATAATTAGTTATATATTAATCTATAATTAATCTAAAATTACTTATACTAATAAATAGATTCTTAAATTATTTTTTATTTAATATCTAAATATTAAATATATATAATACCCCTTCTTTATTTATATTTAAGTATAGAGGAAATCTAAAAATCTAAATTAATTTTAAAATAGTTATTAATATTATATTATTAATTTAAAAGTAGTTTTAAATATTTAGTTCTATTAAAATTAAGATTAATAATATTTTAATAAATAAATAATCCTCTTTAATTTAAAATAAATTTAGAGTTACTCTTAAATTACTTCTTAAATAAAGCTTATTTAAAGCTAAGCTTAAATATTTTTAAACTTTTAATATTACTATATAACTACTAGGTTTTTAATTACTTTATCCTTAATATTAAGGATAATAGTAGTAAACTTAAGAGGAATAAAGAAGATTTAAAAGGTAACTATATTAGAAAAAATATTTTAGAATTAATTAAGGAGTAATTATAATAGACTTATAGGATTTATTATATTAGATATATAGGAGGGAAACTCTATTATTCTAGGTTATTATCTAACTAGAGGGGTAAGATAACCTAACTAGCTGAGTAATATTAGTAAAGTGGGCCCCCTGCCTAGTTAGGCTAGTGCGGTCAGGTAAGCCCCCCCCCCCTCTGGTCAGTTTACCCCCTAACTGCCCAGGAAGGAGTCCGAACACCTATCAAAACAAATCCATCGATGTCCACTGCCCCTCAGTGCCCTTCGCAGTGATCCCTCCCGCCGTCTTGAGTCTAGCCTTGCTTATCGGGGGGCGGCATTGAGTCTTGCGCTGCCGCAGCCAGCCCAGCGCCTAGGCAACCCCACGTCGTCCAGGTCCGCATCAACCTGCCGCACCTTGCAAGCTGCTCGCAAAGTATCTTTGCACGGCCTCTTGTCTTGCGCAGTACTTGTCGACGCAGCGATCCTGTGCGCATGCGCTGTCTGGTGTCACCCTCGTGGAATGGCGGGGCACCTTGTCTTCTTCTGATCTGAGCTGTCCGCTGCCATCTAGAAGGAGTTTGTCCGTCCTTGTGTATCCTGTCTTGTCCTGTCCCGTCCCGGTCAACCCATCCCATCCCGTCCCGCGGTGAGCTATGTATCATCGGGTGGGCGGGACACCTTTTTTTGCGCTGCCGCCGCCAGCTCCAATGACGACTTTGTAAAGACCGACAGCCAAACACCAACTTTTTTTTTCCCCATTCCTGAACCCCTCCAAACATTTGCGCCCACACTTAACCCAATCCACTCCCGCAAAAACCGCAACCATGGACAACGCAATTGACACCGAATTCCCATGCTCATTGTAAGTTCCCGACTCTCACTTGTCGCATTGTAGCCCGTGCAAGGTGTGTCGCGCATTGTGTCATTTGCGACAAAAAGAAAAGCCGACGAAAATCACAAAAAGAAAGCTAAGACAAGATTTCCGCAGAACTATCGACGTCCCGTTCCCTACCCCGCGCCTGGCCTCCGTCGCCCACAAGGCCCTCGCGGTCGATAAGGAGCTCTCGCCGCTCGTCAGACGCACCTTCTCCATCGAGGAAAACTCCTCCGAATCTGCCATCCTCCGCGTCAACTACAAAGCGACCACGAACCGCATGCTCCGCGTCTCCGTCAACGGCCTCATGGAGAGCCTCAATCTCGTCGTAGAGGTCATGGAGGAGCTCGACGTCGACGTTCTGGAACACAACCGGGACAGCCAATAATTGCGTGTGTCACGCCGGCGTTTTACGGAAAGCTGGGTTGTCTTGGGGTTCGCACGTCAGTCTCGGAGGGGAGAGACAAAAATCAAATCGCATCCACGTGCGACGGGAAATAGGAACGATGCATCATTATTCTTTTTTACATTTGTGATACCCAATATACAGCCACATTTTGTGCGACGACTTTTGTGACGCCTGGAACATGGTCCATGATCACAAGGTGTCAATCCTACCGTGTGCTATGCCCAGATCGAGAAGGTCTGGAACATGAGCCAATCCTTTCGCACCTATTTTCGCCATGGTATATAACGTTTACATGGCCACATAAACCTAGCAATTATACAAATCCAAATAACCCGCCATCGATGCTCCTAGATTACCTCGTATATATCGTGCCTGTTGGGATATCCCGCTACCGAAGGCTCCATAAGCCACCCTTAATGCGCACCCATTACTCTGTCGAGCTTTCTTTTTGTTCAACAGTTTCCGTGCTTCCTGACGGCTCCATGCGCTCCAGCTTTTTCTCGAGCTCTTCGGCCCTCTTGTTGGCCTCGGCAACCTCCTGCTTGAGCTGTTTGATATACTCAATCGCCAACTCGACAGTGCTAGCCTTGCTGTTCGGTGCGCCTCCCGCCTTGTCCTTCTCCTTCTTGTCGGCGTTGTCGCTTTCGCCCGATTCCTTCAGCGGCTGGGGAAGAAGCGTTGCGATCTCCTGCAGTGCCGAGTTGATGCGATTTCTTCGGCCCTGTTCCGCAATCTTGTGGGACGTGCGCTTGGATGTGAGGTTCGTCGATAGCTCGCTCGGGTAAGTGACGCCAGGAACAGTGTTGCCTTCGAGAATGTTCTGGTAGTTTGACTTGGAAGCCAATAGGCGGGAGGCTGTATCCTCTGCGGACATCCCGCCGGGCGTGCCAGGCAGAAGCGGCTTGATGCTAGGTGATATCCTGGGTCGTAGAGCAGGAGAGACGTGAACCGAGCTGACACTTCCCCTTTTCCCGCTACCCTTGCTTCCCCTTGCCAACAATTGGGGCGTCCTGCGTGCCGAGGGACCCGTGGAGCCCGGTGCGAGGTTCGGGCTTGCGCTCGCTGAAGCAGCGGCAGTCGGTTTCGCAAAGATGGGAGATGGCAGCGGCTGGAACGACGAAGCTCTAGCCGAGCCTGGATCTGACGGCGACTGAGTCGGCGTTGCCGTATCAATTCGCGGAGGCTGGGGTCTTGAGTTGAAGTTGACGGACTCGGGAAGTTCGAAGGATTCGATATGATCCGAAGGCCCAAGGTCTTGGGGATTTGACGCTGCTGAGTTGTTCGCGCTGGATGAGGGAAGCTTCATGAGGGAAGCCGGTGTGGCGGGTGACGGTTTTCCTTGGATGTGAGCCGGAATCGCGGGGTGTGGCTGGGGCTGAGGTTGAGGCTGGATGAATGGTGATTTGCTCGACGCCTTCTGGGGAAGTGGTGGTGGCGGCATGTCGGACAGGTTCTCAGGTGAGACTGATGCATTTTCGGACTCTTCGCTGCTCATAGGGGCAGGCAAGGCCGTCGAAGGCAGCATCTGATCAAGCCCATCTTCGTTCACTTCCTGCATCTCAGTGAGGGCTTGCGACACCATCTTTGGTGTCGGGCCAGCTTTCTTCCGCTGAGGCTTCGTAATGGGAGACTGGCGAACACTCGACTTGGCCTTTACTCTTGCGTTGCTCTTGCGAACTTTCTTGGCCAAATCCATCGCCGCAGGCTGCGCGTTTGCTGATGTCTCAACGTCCATCTCGGCGGGGGAGTTATGCGCCGACAGAGACGAGCGGCGGTCGTACAAAAGTCCCTGGTCACTTTGCGCATGAAGGGCTGGAGAGGTAAGAGGGCTGAAATATGCGCCAGGAATTGTAAAGCCACCGGCTTCCATCTGGAAATGGGGATCTAACGGCGTAACGGCAGGTGACACCAAAGGAGTAAAGGCCATCTGAAATAGTCAGCGATGCGCTTTCGGGATCGTTAACGAGAACACCTTACATCTTGCTGCTCCTTCATCCGTTGGTACCGGTTGTCGAACATTGGGGTTCGGCTTTGATCCGAATAAAATTGATTGCTAGCGGGAGGCATTTCAAGACTTTGGGGGGTTGGGGGAACTGCATGCTGGTTGGTGTAGTAGACATGCTGCTCATGAATCTGGCGATGTTGCTGCTGAACGCGCTGCTGCTGCAGATACTGGATCTGAGCATCGATTTCGGTGATGGCGTCTGTGGGAGTCGGCGGAGGGATCAGTTGCGTGGGGATGGCAGGGTGCGCAGCTGCAGTGGTCATGTTGATGAGCTGCGTCTGCATGGCGGCATTGGCGTTGCTCATGACCATATTGGCGTCGGTTCCTCCCATCTGTGTGTCGAGCTGTTCGCGGCCGGACTGGTGCATCATGCCGGAGCCACTTCCGGACTGGAAATCGTTGAAGTCGAAGGTCATCGAGTCGCCCAAGTTGCCCATGCCTCCCATGTTCAAAAACTGCTGGAACTCCTCATCGTGGGATGGCGCCAAGGCCGGATCTTGGTTCCAAGATGCGGCGTCCATCATGGCGACACTGATTTTCCGAGCCGCTAATTCGGGTTCCGAAGCACAAATTCCAAAAATACCAATGCGCCGAAATCTTTTCGTAGGCCTTTTTCCGCCCGGTTCACTTTCAGTGGTTCAGATCGTCGAGATAGTTGATCAATACCAATAGTCGAAGAGGCAGTTCGGAAAGTCAGTTGGTCGGAGGTTGTCGGTAGATTGCGCATGAAGAAGGGGAATGCACAGCGCAGGTGGTCGTGGGGTCGTGTTCGAGTTGCGTGGGGACAGTTGGAGGCTGCCCTACGTGTCAAATGCGAGAAGCGCAAGTGCTTCGCGCCAAAGAATTTGGTGAGGATGCGTGATCTCTCTCGATTGTTGGGTAGCAGAGACGTCAGACGGATTGGTTAACGGGTGATGGATGAAGTCAAGAAGGGGAGGGTGACAGCAGAGAAAAGCTGCCTCTCTTGGTGGAGAGAGGCTGGCAGAAGGACGGCGAGCAGCGGCCGGCGGCAGAGGACGAGCAGCTGATAATGGTGGGGGGACACACCCCCGGGCAGAGAAGGATGGACGCTGGAGCGCATGGGATGGGCTGCCCAGATGCAGATGGATGGGTGGTTGAGTTGCACTGGCATTGGAGGGCCATGACTGGTCAGCGAGACCGTGGACACATTTTTTTTGCGCATGTCGGCGGATCCAAGCTTTGGGACTATCAAGGGTGTTGAGGGTCGCTAACTTGAGGAACTGGACCGTGCCCAGCGCACTGAACCTGCCAAGGGTTTTCCTTGCACTCGACCAGCACTTTCTGCGCAGCAAGGAAGCCATGTTTTTTTTCTGCAGCAACCGTTGCCGACGGACACGCGGTTTTAATGGGAAGAGAGAAGGACAGCCTGGGTTGACGGGTGAACGCTGATGGCCCGTGGAAGATTGACTACCTTAGAAGCAGCTGGTACGTGTTGCGCTCCCGTCACACCGTTGCAGAAACCGACCGGGACGGGAGGACGACGTTAAGGGCAGGGCAGCAGGGCGCATTTGACGCTTCCATTCTGAGGAGACGAAACAACTGCCTAACGAGGTTTCATGTCCGGTCTTTCTTTGACTGCACTGTCAGGTTCGGAAATCCCCGCCTCCATCAGATCAGGCACCGCTGGAGACGCGGAGGGCCTTTTGCATGCTTAGGTACCTTACCTCAGTATCATGTCCCTGGCCAACTGCAGGAATAATTACTTGGCCGGATGCTCTTCAACCGCAGGACCTCGAGTGCGAGCCACTTCACAGTCACCAATGGTTTCCGTGGTAAATGCCTTGACTAAGTTGCCTGCCCCGACAAGTCGATCCGAGACTGAAGGGTCCTGTCTGTGCTCAACGAGACCCTGACTAGGTTGGTCCCTCTGCGGTCTGCACTCTCGTCCCTCGCCATGGGACGAAAAGCTTCTCGTTTTAGCCCCTCGGCTCGGAGGGAATATCGGGGAAACAATAGCCTGCGATGACCAACCGTTGAGGAAGCCCGAAGCATCACCCGCCTCTGTCAAAACCGCGACTCCCCCGTCAGGAGAGCGGAGAGTCGCTGCTAAACATCACGGCTGGGAAAAATTCTCACACGATACCCTTCTTTGGCCAGGCGCCCCGATCACCAGAGGACTCTAGCCAACAGTTATTAAATTGAGTGGAACCCCTCCCCTATCGGTAACGGCGCCGGTGCCTCGCTACATAAGTTCGTCGCCAAGCGAACTGCAGGCCGGTGAGTTCCCAGCCGCGTGCTGATGCCTATCCGTGTGTATGAACAGACTCCCGCCCGTGTGGTTTCGGACTATATATCCAGAAAACTACATACATACGAATACAGACATCACCAGCGGCAGGAGAAAAGAGGAAAGCCAAGACGAAAAGCTGACCTGTCAACTGCCCAAGGTGGCACCCGCATGCTGGGCGCTGGGCAGTCGACCACATCCCGTCCCGGCCGGCGGATTCATGTCCACTGGCCTCGAGTCGGGGTGCCATCCGACTTGACACTGACAGCTGCTGCGGAAGATTGGGAATAGTATCCAGCCGGCATCGGGCACTGCACCGCCGCATGCCATGTACGAGAACGGGGACCAGACACTGGATGTAACCGTCGTTATGGAGTCAGAGTAACAACAGTCCAGCTCGCATTAATCTAACGCCACCGGTACTTGCCTGTCCAGAGATCCAATATCGGGTTCTTTCGTGACTCTCACAGTTCGAGTCCACAGTCTGAGCCCTTCTCAATGGAACCTGGCAAGGAACTGGCCAGGAACTGGCCAGGAACTGGCCTCGGGCTCCGAATGCCAGTGATCGCCCTCATTACCCCTCTCTCGGGTCATTCTTTCATTTAGATCTGGGTGCGTCTGATGAGTGTCTCGTGACGGCTCCAGATAACGTTCAGTCGGGGGATGTGAAGACCGAGTGAAGCGTTCGCATGCGACGAAGCCCGTCATCAACAGTTGCGCCCGACTTCTTCCGCGGCCCAACCCCCCAGGCATTTCCTTAGGTAACGCAGTTCTAGAACAAAACCGCAGGGCTCCTTCACGTGCGTGCGACACTCGTGGGGGTTCGATGCTCAAGGCGGGGGGTCCAGAGCCCCCTGCTAGGTTGCCTGTCGGTCTGTCCAACCCGAGTCGGTACGTACTGCGGTGCCTGCACGTCTCGAACCTCCCTTGAGGTCAATCAAGCCTGCGCTGAAAGCTTACTGCACCCGCTGCAAGTGGTCCGAACTTCATCACGTCTTCAGCCAGGCCATTTGAAGATCGAGAATTATGTCATTACCTCTGCAGCTGCAGTTCGACAGTCAACCTTGTCTCAACCTCGCATCTCTGGACCGCTGAAAGTTGCGTCTCTCCGCAGAAATTATACCATTTTTAGGACACGGCCGACATTCCCTGCAGTTCACCTCCGTCATTTGCATCCACCAGGTCAACTTCCAGACGTCATCTTCGGCATGGCAGCAGACAGACAATGTCGATCTTTGTCGGCGAACATATCCGAACGCCGACCTCAAGGCACGGAACCGCGGAAACGCAAAGGAAGCAACAATGAAGACGGTACAGCCAGATCGTTTTAGCGCGGCTGTCGAAATTCCGCTCAACTCGTCAGACAAGAGCCTCCATCCATCTCTAGGTCGAACCCACTAAACCATAATCAAATACCTACCTAGTCGCCCACGGCTACCATTTTCTCCGAGCCTTGTCGTCGTCACCCAAACTCCCTCAGCTAAGAAAGCTCCGGATGACAATTTCGTCGACGCTTCCTCACGCTGTTCGCAGGCAAACGGGTAGCGCGCCAAAAGCTGGTCGAACAACGATGCGACACTCTTGTGCGGGTTCAAGGTCTCAACATTGCGACCCGGCATCGAAGAACGAGATGCCCACCACCCTGCTCGAGGCCTAGTCATCTGTGCAAGACAGCCGATTCGCCGTCACCTGGCCTGTAGGAAGGACGTCCTTGGCAGCGTTCCCCCACAGGCATTCGTTCAGGACGATCTGCGAAGTTCAACACACCAATCCCGTCTCCGCCGTTCCAGTTGGTTTTCCTATGTGCTCGATCCAATCTCACCTGCAGGATATGCGAACGAATCACATCGCGGCCGACTACACCTATTACTGCCAGCTGCAATGGGTTCCAAGAAAAGAAGTCCCACGCTGAACCGAGCGGGCGCTGTGATTACCCTAATTGCCCACTAATTGGTGCTCCCGTCCTGCGTCGACTTTGCAACCGGTGCCGTCTTTGGCTGCATGGCCCCCGCGCGGAATGTGCCAGCGGCTGCAGAGCGGGAAGCTGCGGGGAGCAAGGCTCTGACTTCATCCATCACAGCCGCAGTTCACCGAGAAATAACCTCATGTTTCCAAGTTCAACCTGGCCAACGCAGCATGCCTCTGGCACAAGAAAGAAGTCAATAACCTGTAGGCGGGTCGCTACTGTCGCATTGGTGTCCTTTCTCTCGCCCTTTTCGCCATCTAAGAGGTGCAAGTTCTCCAGCTGTGAGGCTCTTCAGATATACCCAGACGGGCACCTCAAATAAATGAAGACGGAGAAACGGACTGTTACCTCTCCGTCTGTGTTCCAGACCTTATTTGTGATTACTGTTTCGTGGAGGCGGCGTCAACTCCGAAAGTGAGGCTGGAAGCAAGACTGCGCCTGCTTTCGGCGGTTGATTTGTCTCAACCACCCTCCTGGGTAAACGGCCATCGGGTCGGTATTCGATGATATCCCTTGTCTTGCGAGCATGTTGTGCACGAGAGCAACCCAAGAGTCAGAGAAGAGAGGAAAGAGGCGAAAGTCAGTCCCCGGAAAGCTATCCCATGAGTAGCTAGTGCTACGCCTCAAAGCCATGTCGATATGGGCGTTGGCTGTTTCCGGCGCAAAGTTGGTGATGATCAGCCTCGACCGAGCCGCCGGGCCTCTCTTCGTCGCCGTTTGTCTCGCGCCCACACGCAACTGTTGGAGACAGATAGCTCCAGCTTTCGCATCCTCTCCAAAACGACAGCATGGCATTGCGCGGGTGGCTTTTAGGTTGCGATCCGGGCTTACAGGCCTTTGTGTCGTTGGGACAGGTGCCCGTCCATCCCTCGAGTCGTCCTGGCTTGCCTGGCACTCGGCGGGCAGCCTGCCGGATGCGGCCAGGGACCTGCCGAGCCTAGAACTAGCCGGCGGCCAGCTCAAATTCCTTTCGAGTCTTATAATTCTACGGACCCCTCTCATGCCGTTGTAGCGCATCGTCGCAGTTGAAATGCTGGAGTCGCAACTTCCAATGAACGCTCTCGACGAACACCAATGGTAGATCTCGGGGTCAACGGCATCGAAGCCAACATCGAATCGAGTATACGAAGAACGGTTCGGTTTGGCTCGGCGTGGTTGCATCCTGTCACGAATATGGGAAACCCGGTGGAGATGACGGCGGAGTGCTGGGTCTGGTACTGTTTGGCCATGACAGCGGTTGTCATCCGATTGTTCGTCCGACTTCACTATCTGGTCTCAATTTGACGATGAACTGACCTTTGGACGAAAAGCACATCGCAGTATATTGTAAGAAAGCGCAAGTTTATCAAGGAAATCCCGCCAGATGATATCTTGATGTTGCTCCTCAGCGTACGTTCCCCATCGTGTGCTCTCCTGATCATTTTTCTCCCGAGTGACAAAACCCCCGGCTGACTTTGAAAACATGTTAGATCACATACACAACTGCAATCGTCGCGCTGTTCCTATACTTCGAAATCGTATCGGACGTCGACCTTGACAACATCACTGCCGAGGATAACTTCGTTGTGGGTCGCAAGCTCGGGATTCTCAACATCCTCGCAGAGACGTCCATGCAGACGACTCTTTGGGGCAACAAATGCTGCATTCTGTTATTATACCACCGCTTGACGTACGTGGGCTCCTCCCATTCGTTCAGACTTTTTCATGGACCAGGATGGCTGACATTGGCCCCGGGGACACACAGTCTCTTCTGTCATCATCGCAGGATGTGGGTGCTTGTTTCGGCATATGTTGCCTTGGCATACGTCGCAGTCATCGTCGCTTTGTACGGAGGATGGTGCCGGCCGTTCTCGGGTTACCTCGTGTTGGAGCCGGATAACAGTGAGTCGTGGTCATCGTTTGGTCCCCAGATGTCGGTTGTTCTAACGATATGCGATCAGTGGAGTGCTTGACCTGGCTTCACTACAACAGCCTGCAGTTGTCATTGAACCTCTCCACGGATCTCATCCTGCTGATCATTCCCGTCGTTTTGATCAGCAGATTGAACATGAAGATCGGAAAGTAAGCATTTCTCCCTCACCCACCTAGCGATTCGACCGAACTTATCATTTATTCTTCACAGGAAAATATTGCTCGTCTGCCTTTTCAGCCTGGGCATCTTTGTCGTAAGCACCCAACAACTAATTGCTATCTCTCCGATTTGGCTCTCTAATAAATGTCAGATGCTCGCTGCGATTCTGACGAAAGTGAGCGTCTTCACAAACCAGACAGCCCCTATATGGTTCCTCTGGTGCGTCCGCGAGGTCTCCACAGCCATGCTCGTGGGCAACCTGCCACTGTGCATGCCCACCTTCCGCATGTGGTGGCGCTTCTTCTTCCCCGGAAGAGGGGCCAGCGCAACGCCGGGGCCGCACGAGTCGGCCAGCGGGGCGAGCGCCGTGACAAAGAGATCGGTGGCGACGACGGCCGCCTTCAGCGAGGCTACTGGCGGCGGCGGAGAATCATCCACGTGGGGCTCCTCGCCGGCGAGGAGTAGGATGAACGATGATATCGAGATGTACGGCACGTCCAAGGGTGGGGCGAGGGGTGAGGGTCGGAGGTTATCTGTTGACGAGGAGAGTGTTTGAGGAGTGCTGTTGGTGGCCCTTATCTGAGCGAGCGTTTACTACGATTGTGACTTGATAATATTCCCTCTAACTCATAATTCCTAATTCATCAACTTTGATTCTGAAGCTGGAGCTGGGTGGCTGTGAAATGTTGGTAACAGCTCCCAGATACAGACAAACTTCCAGACACCACTGCTGCATTTCGCGGTTGAACGCTCGTGAACTTAGGTCTGTAGACTAGCTTAGCAGATATAAAATGTCTCATAGCCGCTCTACTTAGTTCGAGCAAGCACGAGAATCATGAAGAGTAAGGTCTGTGGCCGAGCAAGATAAATCATTTCCTCGACCAGCGGCAAGGTCGGTAACTAGGACATCATGGAAGTAACAGATTGACATAGACAGTCATTATCTATGACATACCGAAGAATAAGACATGGATACGCAAGAAGCAGTGGCGATGACGAGGAGTGTTATGAAGCAACTTTCGCGGGGAAGCAACTCACGGGCGAAGCCTTTACCAAGAAATAGTTGCGGGGTACGTGTACACCATCATCGCAGACGCTTGAAGCACGGCTTTATGCTGCTTACCCGTTTGTCTCTGGGGTGGCATTTGTCTCTGGGGTAGAATCTGGAGTAGAAACTAAGTGTTCTTGCATTCTTATAGCCTTCTGCAAATGTCTACTGGACGGCGCGGCGACGCTGTGATGGGCAAAAGCAGCAACAGAAACCTGGACTTAGCTTTTCCTATAGGTTTCCCCTGTGGACGGGTTGACCTTCTATAAATTCAGAGGTTCTGCCTCAATTGCATTTGAAAGGCAACAATCAGAGGGCAGTTCTATCATATATTTCTCAAGAGGTTTCTCGGGCAGGCGTGCCGGTTGGTTGTCTCGATGGATCTCCGAAGGCAGCCGGATCCGAATCTGCCTGCCATCACTATCCGTTTTACATTCCCCCGCAATAATCAGAAAATGACGAAGGAAGGTGACAGGAGGTGCTATCTTATTCTCCGGGGGCTTTTACTCGGGCGTTCCAAAACATGCCTCGACCAAGATTCCATGGCTCTTGCTGGCTTAGGGTATACAACCACTTTGGAAGACGCAATGCAAACTTGGCTTAGAAAGATGGTGAGACCACAATTTTCCTTTTAAGTAACAAAATATGGCTCAAAAACAAGTCTTTCGATTTGACGGCCCCTGCTTTTGTGACGCTGCACCGCTTCTATGGCTTTGGCACGATGATGCGGAGCTACAACGGCGAAGAGTCTCAGATCTCGATACTGGTATCTATGTTTCATATGAGACAAGGAACTGCCTCGGGCTTGAATGTTTTCTCAATTCGAATGGTTTCGCGAATATCTGGAATTCGGACTCCTTCTCATTGGTGGAAATGTGTGACACCCGATCACGGTATCGGTGGAAATGCGGATACTGGAGGGGGAAGGAAGTAAACTCGACATCATGACTCGGCGTTCCGTAGTCATGGCGGTATTCCTACAATCGTCGACGGGCGAAAATGATTCGAGGCAGGGTGACCGTAGCCTGGTTGATGGGTGTGCTCTATTTCTCCTGGCTTCTTGAGTACCAGTCTCAGATGCAGCTTCACGACGGCAGCAGCTTGTGGTTATGATCCTTGAACTTACTGTTTATTGTAGCTATGAAAGATTTGAGTGCCATGTCTCATTCGGTTACATGTACTAAGTTTCGAGGTAACTGTTGGTCTCACAGGACCAGCTAGCTGGTAGGGCACTGTGGGCAGCAAATATCGTATTATATTAACTGCGTTAGTGGTGATGTAGATGAGGTTAACTGCGTTAGAGATAGTAGCTGCGATTATAGCGTTAATCGTAGAGGCTAACGCCTTATGTAACTATTAATTATATAAGGCGCGCCTAGCTTAATTAACGCTATAATAGGCTAGTATTACTAATATTAGTAACTTTCTCTTTTTACTAGCGTTAATATAGTTAATAGTAACTATAGTATAATTTAAAAAGAAATTATTAAATAATATATAATATAAAAAGTAGTAATTACTAGTAATTATAGTAATTACTTAATAATTACTTATATTTCTTATTATAATAATTACTCTATAACTATTACTTAATCCTATTTTAAGTTAATATTAATAATTAATACTATTTAAACTTATATAACTTATCCCTCTATCTATATTATTATTAAGTTTATATTAAAGAAGTATATAAAGTATTAGTTAGGTTTTACTTTAGTAAAAGTATTAGTAAGGTTATTATTACTATTAATCTATTATATTTTATATAGCTTATAATATTTATATAACTACTATAAAGCTATAATATTAATTATTAAATACTTCTCTTTTATAATACTTAACTTAATAAAGTATTTATATAGTAAGTATAAGTTAGTATAGATAATAATAAGTATTAGAAATAAGCTAAGCTAATTAGTAATTATTTAGAGGGTTATAGAGATAGCATAAGCTATATTAATACTAGTAATTATACTATAGACTTTAGAGGTTAGTATACTTTAAGTAACTTACTTACTTTTTATTAAGCTAAAGTAGATAATATTAATATAAATATAAGCGTATTTAGGGGCGTAATATATACGCTTATATAGTATAAGGTTATAAATAGGGTTAAGTTATAATAAAAGGTAATAATCTTAAGTATTTATAGGTATTTAATTATATAGATAATAATAAGGAAAGAGATATATTATAATAATTCCTATTAATATAGTTAGTAAGTTATTCCTTAAAGTAGGGAAAAGTAAGGGGAAAGATAACCTAAAATATAACTTAGTAAACTACTAATTATATAAAGTACTTATATAACTATATATATTATATAATTAATATTATAGTTATAGGTTATAATAAATAGAGTATTTTTATATAAGGTTTTAACTTTTAAAGTTTATTAGTTTATTTTATATAGAATATTTAAATAAGTAAGTATTATTATAAGTATTATTATTATTATATAAGATATAATATATTAATATCCCCCCTTAAAGTATATATAGCTAATTTATAGTATATAGTTTACTTACTTAATATATATATATATTATAAGTATAAAAAACTTAAAAATTTTATAAGAAAAATAAGAAAAATATTCCTATATTATATAATATATTTTATAACTAGTTAAAAAACTCTTATTAAAGAACTTTATAGGTAAAAAAGTAAGAGAAAAACTAATAAGTTATATCTTTAATATAGTTATTATTATTATTATTATTATTATTATTATTATAATTATTATTATTATTATTATTATTATTATTATTATTATTATTATTATTATTATTATTATTATTAT
>JAKMWT010000585.1:0-18269 GCA_025327155.1 Colletotrichum sp. SAR 10_75
CCGAGGCACTCATGATCCCCGTCCGCTGTGATCAACTGACAAGTTGGTGGGGTGCTTTATGGTCCTACGACTTCCCGATTCTCCTCAGCGAGTCCCAAAACGTAACGCTGTGATGCAAGTTCGGGCCAGCCACTGCGTCGTCCGCCTTGAAGAGGGAGGGATACCTACTACGTATGTCGAATGGCCAGCCTTCGCGGCCGTTTTCCACTCTTCGCCACCGCTTGCCTGCAACGATCACCATGACCCCCGTCGACGATGACCTGCTACGACAAAACGGGCATCGTCGTCACCACTCGTCGGCTCTTCTTTTGCCTGCTTTGCAACACAAGGCCCAAACAGGCCCAGCCGTAGCTGGAGGTCGCCCAGAAGGAGACGGCTGGCCCCTTTACGGCGCTCTCGAGGTACGCAGTAAGGTACCTGCCGCTGTTCCCGCAGGCTAGCTCAATGGGCCCCCCACCTGGCTTCCGCGTGTCTCACTCGGCGTTGCGTTGGCTCGCAAGCAAGTCAAACTTTGACGACGCCGGAGGTGCCCAAACGCATCAAGCCCATGCCTTTTCAGGCTGAGACCTGCCTGGCCTTTGGCTTGGGAGACCACTAATTATGTGAATCTTGGACTTGCATCTGGCCTCCAGTCGTTACCGCTGCCGCTGCTGCGACCAAGGAGATCCGGTCCGTCAACAGGTGCTGATGCCTCGTTTCTTCGCGCAGAGCCGAGCAACCTTCTGCATTAACAAAGGTGCAGCACCTTAGCCTGAGCGCGCTTCACAAATCATTTTCACCCAAATCCACTCGCACTGTCTGCCGGCGGGCGACTTCACTCCATGAGTAAATGCACCGTCTGCCGTGCAAAGAGCACAAGTGGAGCCAGAGGAAATGTGGGTGGAGTTGGCCTCCGACGCTCCGAACGCACCTTCGAAGTTCGCCGTGCGGCCATCGCTCCGCCGTATGCACGGATCGCAGGGCCAGAAAACCAGGTCGCACCGCAGCACGCACATCCAATGCTTCTCCCACACCATTGGTCTGCAACAATCGGGCTCTATCGAGCCATAGTCGATGATACACACGTTCAGCTCGCCCATGTCTGCTTTCCGAGGTCTTTCCAGCCCTTTGGTCAGTCCAAAAGGCACTCGAGCTGCCAGCACACCGATGCCTCTCGGCCGTATCATGAGCATTTGCCGAGAGAGCTTGTGCGGTCTGGCTTCTGCTTGGAGAGTCACAGAAACGCCTTCGAATGTGCTGCCAGGAGTGGGAATTGCTTGACGTTGATCCTGAGCCGGCAGAGACCCTATCATGGTTGTGACATCGGAAGAGCGCGACAGAGCCTGGAGCAGTAGTAACGGATTTCATGCCACATCCAGTCTTAGCGTCCTCAGGTCGCGATATCCTATGCGCGCATCCCCGCCTCTCCGGGGACCTCACGACTAGTCAGCTACGTACATCTGTTTCTAAGCTGCAAAACTGCGTGACCAGTGCTGGGCTTGACAACTGAATTTCCGTCTGCAAGAACACTACGGATAGTCCAGGGCAATAAAGGATTGACAGAGTCCCCTCGAGCTAAGCCGTCAGTCTTGCAGAGTCGTACAACAGCACGGGGAACTGCTGCTATTCCCGGAAGCCCATTTCCAGAGCTGCCCCCGATTAGCACAACTGACAGGTCCATCATTGCCCGTGCTGCGCATGACAAACATCTTACAGCGGGAAGCCGTTCCGCTTAAACCTGACAAGAGCAAGAGTAAGCGTCAGTGGTCGGGGACGGACTGCGCATTGACTGCACCCAAGTGGCTTGCGATCTGTCATGCAGCCCGCGGAAGTCTGCCGCCTCGTCACGCAATACCGGATTGAACGACTCGGTGACCACACCTTGCCGCCAATTCTCCGTGCTCAAAGTCCTTTCGAGGTAATACTGGACAGTGTCAGGGTCAACACGCACAGTCTCGCTTGAGGCGTCAGCTCTACAATGCGACAGCATGGTGAACTTTAGCTACTCCTCCCCGAGCCCGAGATGAAATCCAAGCCGCTAATTTGCGATCCCAACGGCATCTTCCGGTATCTCGATATACCACCACCGGAAGATCAGGTTTCCGGCGATGGGCGCTCACCAGCGTCCGTGGTATCGAAAACCGACTTGAAGGCATAATCTAGTGTGACATCGCGCTACCCGGGCATCTGTTTGAAAAGCGGCTGATCCCAGAGGCTGGTGGTTGCCGCCCATGCTGTCAATTGGCTTGCCCGTCGGCGTTACAGTGCTAAGAGCGAGACAAGGTCGCCAGACCTGGACCAACCCCAAGGTTCGTCTGTTGGATTTTCTTAAGATGTGCATTATAGGACCCCCCCGGCCCCCTGCCAGGAAACAGTCGTTCTCGCTTTGCGGCATCGACGCCGAAAGCGCAAAATCGCCGTCCTCTATCCGCAGCAGGCTCTGGAGATGAGAAGCAAGGGAGATGATAGGTACGCTGAACTGGAGTGGCGGCATCTCAGCATGGATTCTCAGTTAAACAGGAAACCCCATCGTCATGTCGAGTGTTATCACAGTTCAGCCTTTTCTCGTTTTGTTCAGCTGGGCGGTCCAGGCTCGTACACCCCGCATGATCTTGCCGATGGCAGCACGTCTGCGGCACCTTGAGGATCCCGGCCAAAACTCCGAAGGAATACATCCTAGCAGCACACATCACATCCTGCGCATGCCGACTTCTCGCCTATAGAGTTCCGGCGGCGAATTTCAGAGTGGGCTTCGGTGAGTTTGGTAGGAGAGAGCAGCCGTCCATTTGAGAAGCGTGGTATATGTTTGACGCCTTCACAATGGTTATCGGATGGCGATCCAGCGGCATTCTACATTACATTCAAGTCTGGACCGGCTCCAGTGCCCGTATAGGACACCTTGAAAGCCACCGACTGACCCAGATCTTCTGTGTCCATCACCTTTTGTGAGTCGGCCAACAAGTCTCAATAAAGGCGATAGCGAGGATCAGTTGCGGTCTGTCGCTTCGTTCTCGGCCCTTGCTCATGTGGACCATGCAACGCTTGAATCAACGCTTGATTGGCGGTGATGGGGGGGAATATGAGCCAGCAGGGCAAGGACGATGTCCACGGGTGGTGACGTGGAGTGTTTCTCGGACCGTCGCTCATCCGTAGGCGTTGTAACCTCACCAGCGAAGCCGCCTCAAGAACTTTCGGTATGGGCGCGAAATCGCACAGCACGGTAGCATTCATGTATGGTTGACTGTGCCGTCGAACTGTGGTCACCATAGCAAGTACTGCTCAGAACTCGGAGGTGTTCTGTGACCGTTATGTAAGCATCGATATCAGTCTCTGTGGCTTCAATGAAATGTCCACGCGGAGTCGCGGCGTATCACTGCGCTAAGATGCCCACAAAGGCTTTTTTTTTTCTTTCTCAAAATCCAAACGGGGCCGTTGGTTCTACGTGCCAAAGTCTCTGGATCGAGCAAGAGAGGAGCGGCCTGGAGCGTGAATTGGGAGCTCTTCAAAGACCGAGTGCGCCAAAGAAACTAAATCAGCCAAAGGAGCCGTTGTCTCAGTGGTCCCAGATGCTTGGCACAGTTGACAAGCCTGATTGGACAACGTACGATAGCTCGCGTATGCCTCGATACAGAAGATTATCCTACCGAGCCGGGTCGAGGCGGACATCTCGGAGTCGCGTAGCTATCTTCTTCATGCTTTCCTCCGTACTAGTTGATGGCGACTACCAACATGTTCCAGGTCTGACATGGACATTCAGGAAGCGGCGAACGACACTCCCTGAGTCATTGAGGACGCCCGCGGGGGTGGGGGAGGAGACATGAAAGATATCCAAATCCGAGTCAAAAATATCCATGTGTACGCAGTACATATTCTTCGCAGTGAACTAGGGAAAGGCGCAGGCGGCAGAGCTGTTCGTCAGATGGATTCCTACCTCGTGGAGTGCCTCTCATCAAGATTTGCAGTGGGTTTGCGGCGTCATTAGCGCGCATCGTCTCCTTGACTTGCTTGTACGTACATGGCGAAGGCGGGAACGGGATCTCTTCTGTTACCAGCCCCATGGTACCCTAAGCCTGCCTTCATGGACGATGGACCCCGAACCAGAAGACATCGTATGTATGTCAGGCTTGCGCGATCAACCCTGGCTGCTCAACCGACTTTGACGACACAGAGAATCCATCCCCGGAGATGATGTTGGCAAAACCCAGCACACCACCGCAGGGCTCAGCGGACTGGGATTGGGCCGGAGGCTACCGCTTCTATTTTGGTGTCTCGTCTCCAACTCAGCCAACAGGCCGCCGCCAGATCGCCATCTCGCGAGCAGCGATTCGTACCGGGGCCGGGATGCATGTTAAGCAACGTAGGTATCATTTGCCTTTCTCTTTGACCAACGACGATGTCGTCGAGACAAGAACAAACCTGCGAAATGCGACGAATGGACACTGGCGCGGCATTCTGGAATGCGGGAAGCGGGCGGGCGGTCCGACTACCTGGTACAATGCCAGAAGCACTCAAGAGTCAAGACCAACAACGCCGGTCGCTGCGGCGGAGTAACACCAGCAAAAAAAAAACTACGGACCATCCGTGCAACACGCCATCCATCTTCGTGATGTCTAGGGACGGGATGGCGGACACCGGGGCTTGCTGAATTAGTCATGACCCTGGGCTGGCAAATCTGCACAGGGGAGATGAGTCTGTTGTTGACGTACATGCGCAAGGCACGACGCAACGAAAAGGGGCCATTGGCGCCGTACGTACCGTACGGATACAGATACATACACCCAGCCCAGCCAAGAAAGGGACATGTGACAGATGGCCGTGCTTGATGAGCTGGATGGATGGCATTATCACCCAACCGCTCAAGTCGGTCGTTGTTCTTTCTTTCTGGACGTGCAGGTGCGTGTCACCAAGGGCATTGATTTCAACAAACGGCAATGACGATATACGAGGTACGGTACAGAGTACGGTACGGATACAGCGTGGCTTGGATCCTTGGGGATGTTGCAACCTGAAGACAGGCCACCACCCACCACCACCAACGCGGCCAACGCCAACAACACAACAGCAGTGCACAAGGATGATGGGGGCATGGCATCCTCATCAAGATTCAAAAGGTGGAAACGGCGGCAAACGGGGAGAATGAGATTAGGATCAAAATCGGGCCCCGGCGGCCACGTGCGGCGCCGACCGTGACGACTGATGAGATGGACAAGATGCCGACCCTGCCCCTGCGTGTGGAGCACGCACTGGAGAGAGAGACTGAGAGAGAGAGAGAGAGAGCAGGCACAGACTCCAGAGCTGAGAGGGCAAGTTCTACATAGTATTCGTTTCTGCCGACAAGGGGCCACCGCTGTTGGTTTTCCATCGCGGCCCCTGCCCGCAAGCCTCGGGCCCATGCTTCCCTCATTAAACTCGGTCAAGGGTCCTGGTCACGGCCGTAAAAGGAAAACGTCGAGAGACGACGCGTGCTGCACCCGCTGTTGACCGGGCTGGCGCGCGCGTCCGTCCCCACCAAACCCAGGTGACCCATCTTCTACGACTGCACAATTTCCTTCTCGCTCGCTTGGGTTTAGCACAGCCTCCCCGACATGGTCATCTCGAGTCAGGCTGTGTCCGGCTCCGCTGCCGAGTGAGTCCCGACGGAGCACAACCTACGGCCGCCGCGCGAAGTGAAGTGGCACGGAGGGGGAGGGAGGGGGAGGGAGGACATCATGGTATCATACAAGGCACCAAAACATCACCCCCTATCTACGGATATCGCCAGACCATCCGTGAAACCGTAGCGAAAGAGTCAAGGACGACGAAACAGCAGCGGTCGCGGTCGCCGTCGCCGTCGCCACGGTAAGTACGGATAGATGGTGTAGAAACGAACACCACGGGCTGTCGCTCATGAGTACTATGTAGTGTAGGTTGTTTTTCCACCCCTTCTATCTCCCTGACAGCCAGCCTCGTTTCCCGACCGTCCAATCGACCCGACTGTCTGGCTCCTGGCGCTGTGAGTCCGGTCTGTTGTCAGTCTGTCGGACTCTACCTTAGCCCACCCCTAAACCGAGCCACATGGGAGCCTCCGCCCAACACAACCCAGCCCAAGCCCAAGCCCAGCCCAGCCCGGCCATATGGGAATATCTCCCCCGGCCTCATCGTCTAGGCAAGCGTCGCGGCGCGCTGCGGGCTTGATAACTACATGATTCACAATCTCCGTTTCACCATGATGGAGATTGGCACACGACTGCCAGTCCAGATGGAGATGCCTTCTCCGAACTTGAAGGCGTGGCGGTGTCTGTCGTTGGCGCAACCACCGCTGCCTCCACCACCGCCTGCGGCTTCACGCAGCTAAGGTAGTTTGCCCAAAATGTGTGTACCTGCAGCCTCCCACAACTGCCGGTGGCATTCATTGCCCCTGACAGGGCTGTTCAGCCACATTCAAGCCGCGTTACTGGGAAAATATCACTTTTGTTTTTCCCCCCTCTTGCAATAATCTTACCTCTTATCATACCTAACCTACCAAATCGTCCCTCGCGGCCAGCGCCCGGCATGGCTTAGTCTGACGGGCTGTTCCTGCATGCTTCCCCCGTGCGGGAGTTGGCGTATGCCGTGATACGTGTCGAAATAGCATCGTCGGGCGCCTACCGCCAATGAAGGCGCAGCCACCTAGGGAACCAACAATCGCTGACTCTAGAAGGCCGTCGGGACCAAGTGGTGAGATCCAATGATGTAACAAGAAAGGCGTTGGAGATGACGAAAGAAAACAAAAAAAAAAGCTCTGTGACGGGGAGGAATACTTTCCGCTGCTGTCCAACCTTCGCCAATGAAGATGAACAACTCGGGGTCAGCCCGACTTTTCGTGTGACCCAGACCGTTACACACATCGCCGGTTGGGACCCAAGGGGGAGTGAGGATCTCTAGGATATACTGCAAGATGCTGATTATAGATGTCACTTGGCTCATCTCTCATATTACGCGTGTTCGTCTGCGTGCACGTTGCTGGCCTGCATGTAACCGGACCGTCAGTCAGGGCAAACTGCGTGCTGACAAGCAGAACAGTCGTACGCTCGGGGCCTTGCAGCAGCGCAGCTTGCAGTCACCCTCCCTTAACTCGTCAACCCGCTGTCTCTCCTTAACTTTTTTCTCTCTTGTGCCAATACCGATGTCGTCCTGCGGTTATGCAAAGTTGCGCCACAACCATGGTGTCGGTATCGTGTAGTTTCTGCACAAGTTGGACAACAGGCATCCGGAAGGATTCGGCAACTTGGTAAAGTTCCTTATACGACTCTGCTGTGAAACGCATCCAATCCTTGGAGAGGACGCTTGCTTTTGCCCCTTGTCTCTCATCGTGAGCGGCGATTGGGCTGGCCGGTTGGTAAATGTTGCTTTTAGGGGCATCCGGACTCAGATACGTGAGACTAGTTGATCTCCTGCTCGGCGAAGGGGAGAATCGGGCTAAACCAGCGGGTTGTCTTGTCTGATCCTGCGAAGGCCCGTCGGCTCGGGTTCTGGGTTCAAGGTATGGTTCATGCACTGTATGATGTAAACGGGACACCAATCTCGCAGTTGTCATGTGAATCAACTTTCGAGACAATCAAATGAAAGTTGGTGCATCACAGACTCGGCCGGAGCAAGATATTCTTGGACACTGAGGTTGCACGCCATGGACACACAACAGGCGGCGTGTGTCGTCTCCGGACCGAAGAGACACATGTCTTGGGCCCGCGGCCTTCTCAACTTACCCCAGACCGGGTTCATTCGGAAGGTGCCTTGCAGTTGTCGTTACACTGTTGTCTGTTCCTGAGTAGACATTGGGTTCCTTCAAGATCGTTCTGGCTGGTGAAGCAATTGCCATCCTCGGATCTGCGGAAGGCTGCTTGCTTGACGCTCGCTTCTTTGTATGAAGTTCCATGATGTCTTTCCAGGAGCAGGTGAAAGGAGAAGTCAACCCAGAGGTAGACTCTTGTCTCTGGGCCATCTCACCATCGGTCCAGTTGGCTCCAGACACGCTCACCCCTTAGCAACCTAGTTCGTCCAGATCTATCAAACGAGAGGGGCACCACGAGCAATAGCATTTGAATGCTGTAATCTATTGTAGAGAGGTCTATTCTAGTCTATTGGTTCATTAGCAGAGCCTCCATTCCTCAGGCAGCTGATACCTCCGACACCAGGGCATTGGAGAACTCCAAGGTGATGGAACCCCCCTTGACTTCGATGAGCCTGACTGAGTCCAGGTCTTGGACGATCCAGTCCGGCTCGGCGCTGACAACCTGCTCAACGGTGTGGCTTGTGACGAGGCCAAGCACCTTGCATCCAGCGTCCTTGCCGGCCTTGATGCCTGCCGGGCTGTCCTCAAAGACAAGAACCTGCTTAGACGCGTCTTGCAGACCGAGCTTTTCGCGGCCGATCTTGTAGCAGGTTGGGTCCGGCTTGCCGTTCTCGACGGACTCGGCGGTTACGAGGTGCTCGGGCTTGGGCAGGCCGAGGGCCTCGAGCCATCCGCCAACGAGGGGCTCAGTTCCCGACGTGACAATAGCCCAGGGAGCCTTCTCCTTGATTAGGGCATCCAGCAGTGCCCTCGCTCCCGGGATCTCGACGGCGTCCTTGCCGTACAGTTTCGGAAGTCGGCCCTCCATCTCACGGGTGTCTGCGATGGAAAGTTAGCCTTTTGTTCTTGTACCTGACAAGCCCCTTGCTTGCCCGGTGGCTCGGACGACAACCTGAATTTGTGCGGGTAAAGGAGCGGTGGGTGGATGGGACAGGACGGTGGAGTGGAAAGCAAGGGGACCGAGCAGAGGAGATCTGAGGACTCACATTCCCAGTTTGCTTTTTCAGGGGCCAAAATCTTCAAGATGTCGATACTCCGGCGGCCGTGAGACGTTTCGAGGATAACCTCGGGTGCGACACCTATTTCGTTGCCGACTCTGCAAGGGAGAAAAGGGGGTTCATGTGTTAGTGGAGTTCTTCTAAACCGGGGGAGACGAGAGGGGAGAGAGTTGATGCAAGGGGCAGCTGGTTGATGACGATGATATTTGGCTACTTACGTTTGCCAGTGCTTGACGACGGCCTCAGTTGAGTCGATGATAGTGCCGTCCATATCGAATAGAAAACCATCGAAGGTGATGCGTTGCGGAGGGGCTGTGTACGACATGTTGAGAGCTTCGGAGTTGTCAATGTCAAGATCATGGGCTCTAAACAGTACGAAAACTTACTCAAGTATGCGAGAGACGTGTAAAAGTGACAATCTAGTTTTATTGACAAGCCAAAACGCTCGTTCGCCGGAGTCTTTGCGTCTCAAATATATGCAGAGTGGTACAGGTGCAGGACTTTCGGTCGATAAGTAAGTTGATATGAAGCCAGTTGGAGTTGATGAGGCAGGATGACTCTTTGTGTGACATGGAAAACGACCAGTGCAAGTCGGCGTCGACAAGTCTGGTAATCCGCTGCAAGAGTCACACGCTCTTACACCTTTTTTTTAGCGGGCAGGAATCGTGCTTACAGCGGACATGCCCGCCGAACATTGCCTTGTCAGCGCTTGCGGTCCACTAGTCCCAGCACGTTGATCGTGGTTGGGGTACCCGCAACGAACTGCACGGGCTGGACGGCAGCCCCTCGGGTTGGCGGGGCTTCCATGATAGGACTAGCTCAGGGCGGTGAGAGGCTCTGGTGGGGGTCTGATAGAGATAACGAGCGGTGAGACCCGGCAGAAACCGACCTCCCACTAAATTTTTGAAAGCACTGGGCCACCGCAAAGCCGGCATGTAGGAAATTTCGTCGCGACCCGGCAGCAAGTACAACGTCCTCCGACGCAACATCTTGTCGACTTTCTGCGCGGACAGCTTTCCAAGATGGCCGGATCAATCAACAAGCCCAAGAGTACGTTGAAACTTTCTAATCTTGATAGATTGCATCTAACCATATCGCAGAGCCAAAGTCCAAGAGGACGCCCGTCCGCCTTCGCCACAAGATCGAGAAGGCGTCGGCGGCCAAGCAGAGGAAACAGAGAAAGCTCGCCAAGAAGAACCCCGAATGGCGCTCCAAGCTCAAGAAGGACCCGGGAATTCCCAACCTGTTCCCTTACAAGGAAAAGATTCTCGAGGAGATTGAGGAGAAGAAGCTACGCAAGGCCGAGGAGGCGCAAAAGCGTCGCGAGCTGGCCAAGGCGGCCAAGACCGGCGTCGCTACCGCTGAAGATGCTGATGCGACCGAGATGGCCGAGGATGGTGAGGAGGAGGACGACGACATGATGGTCGAGGACGACGACGAGGACGTGGACGAGTCGAACCCCATGGCTGCGCTGCTCGCCAGCGCCAGAGCCGCCGCCCAGAGCTACGAGAAGGACCTGCGCGACGTCGACGACGACGAGATGGACGATGACGAGGATTCAGACGACTCGGACGCCCCGGCCGAGATTGCTGTTGGCAATGCGACTTCCCGCAAGGCTTTTGACAAGGTCTTCAAGAACGTTGTCGAACAAGCCGACGTCATCCTCTACGTTCTCGACGCTCGCGACCCGGAATCCACCCGCTCCCGCGACGTCGAGCGCAGTGTCATGGCCGCCGCCAACGGCGGCAAGCGTCTGATTCTGATCGTCAACAAGATCGATCTTGTGCCCCCCAAGACCCTCCAGGCATGGCTCACCCACCTGCGCCGCTACTTCCCGACTCTGCCCCTGCGCGCGTCCAACCCGGCGCCTAATGCGCAGACCTTCAACCACAAGGAGCTCACCGTGCAAAAAACTTCTGCAGACCTCTTCCGTGCTCTCAAGTCGTACGCTGCGACGAGACAGCTCAAGCGCGCCGTGTCGGTTGGTGTGATTGGCTATCCCAATGTCGGCAAGTCTTCCGTCATCAACGCCCTCCTGGGCCGCCTCAGTGGCGCTCGCGGCTCTTCCAAGGCCTGCCCCGCCGGCGCCGAGGCCGGTGTCACGACGAGCATCCGCGCTGTTAAGATCGACAGCAAGCTTACCCTCCTCGATTCCCCCGGTATCGTCTTCCCCTCCGCCTCTAACACTTCCTCGTCTGGCCTCGTGTCGCTCAAGAACTCTACCGACGCCCACGCCCACCTCGTCCTCCTTAACGCCGTGCCCCCCAAGAACATCGACGACCCGGTTCCCGCCGTCACACTGCTACTGCGCCGTCTCTCCGCGACCCCGGACCTGCTGCAGAAGCTGACGGATGTGTACGACCTGCCTCCTCTCATGCCCAGCCGTACCGATGGCGACCTTACGACCGACTTTCTGGTGCAGGTTGCTCGCAAGCGCGGACGTCTTGGCCGCGGTGGTGTTCCCAACATCGCCGCTGCTGCCATGACTGTGGTTACGGACTGGCGTGACGGACGCATCCAGGGTTGGGTTGAGGCACCTGTGCTCGCTGTCCAGGGCGACGCCAAGGATGCCGCTGCCACTGCTCCTGTTGCCGATGACGCTGCTGCTCCTGACCAGAAGACTATCGTCACGGAATGGGCCAAGGAGTTCAACATTGACGACCTCTTCGCGGATCTAGGCGCGGCTGCTACTGCTGGAGACGATGCCATGGAGCAGTAGGCCTTGGTTGGTATAATGAGTAGATCTTGGGTGTGGGCGGAGCATGATATCAAAAGAGTATAGATGCGTTGTGGTTTTCTTCATCATGGCCTAGCTGTCTCGTCTATTTACCCGGCGTTTGGGGCGGTTTAGGGGAAAAGAATAAAAAGGGGCAGTGACCATCAAAACACGTTGGCCCTCATTGACATATGCTCATCCGCCTTTAAAAGCTGCCTCCGGGTTCAAATGACTGTTGTGATGTTCGTACTAGCCATTTGTCGTTCTAGATTAAGAGCGGCCACTGGAAAAGGGCGAGGTCGGAGCCCGCCCACGGGAAGAATCATTCAACTCTTCATTTCTCAGCATGGAATTGCCTGTTCTGGTCTGACTTATCTGGTGGACATGGTGACATCCTCTGAAACTCACTTGTAATTAGAAAAGCCAAATCCAGGAGGCTTTTCACCTGTCTGCTTCCGCCCATGATTCCCTGGACGCCCTCCACCCATCCACGTTATTGTGAGAAACAAGCATCGCTGTGCGCTATGGGTTGCTGGCCCGTCTTCATCAGGGGTGAGATCGGATTCTAACCCTAGTTAGCTTATTTGACACCAAGAGGATGTTGCTTTCCGTAATCCATCAACTTCACAAGGTGCCGCGCTCTGCCCTTGACGGTTTTCAGAACACTATTCTAGCCGAACAGTAGCACTTTGTTCGATTCCGAAATTGGGGCTTCTGCCTGTTTTCGAGCAGAGAAGCGTCAAACTCCAGTTTCAAGCCATGCAGAAGTGGTGGTAGGGATGAGCGATGGGGTTAAGAGACACAGCACTGCGCTGTTTGGATTCAAAAGTAAGAAATCAACGTCGGTCCATATTCTCGCTTGCATGAAAAACAAACGTCTGCCGTGTGGATAGTAGGCAGTTGTGTGACTGGCGTCAAGGCGCAGACGGGTTACCTTGACTGGCACAGGGTGGTTGCCGAGATTCAAGTCACAAAATTCAAAACATGAGGGCTATGCATTTTCTCGAGCCTTTATCAGCGGCGCCATGCCGTCTTCTACGTTACATTACGAAATAGAAAACACCGTTAACTTTTCCTATGCCGCTCTTAACCATTTCAGACCTCATGCGCTGACAAGCTCCATCTTGACACCTCTCTTGCCGGTGGCTTCGTCCTTCTCATCAGTGACCTTGACCTTGACCTTCTGGAAGAGATCCACCTTCAGCTTGCGGCTACCCGACGTCGTGAGCGTGTAGTTCTCCGCATCGTAGACACTGTCAGGTTCCGTCTCCGCAAGGTCCCGGAGCCGAATGAGTCCCTCGATACCGAACCTCGGCACAAGAACCACGAAGCCGTTGCTGAACACCTTCATCACGAACGCCTCTTCCTCGGCGACCTTGCCCTTGAGCGCCTGGCCGACGTAGTACGCGATACTGGCGCGGCCCGCAAGCTGTGCATTGCGGTGGCGGACATTGATGTTCTTGCAGACTGCCTCCAGACGTCCGCGACTACGGACAGCCGGGTGGATGGCCTCGTAGCCGATGGCGGCTGCGAGCTGGCGATGAGCCACAAGATCGGCGTAACGACGGATGGGAGAGGTGAAATGGGTGTAGATCTCGGAGGCGAGACCATAGTGGCGGAACTCAGGGTAGGCCTGGGTTCCGGAACAGAAGTACTCGGCGCTCATCATGCAACGAGTGGCCATGATACGGACAAGGGTGTTGAAGAAGGGGTTGGCTGGGTCGACACAAGTATCGAGGGAGTCGGCAAGGGCCTTGCTAGAGTCGACACGGAGCTCGAGCCCCTTCTTCACACGCAGCTGGTCTGCAAGCTCGTCAAAGTTGGTCTTGGGGGGAGCACCGTGACGACGGAGGATGGCGGTCTGAGGGAAGGCCTCATGGATCTTGGTAGCTACACTGACGTTTGCGAGCAACATGAACTCTTCGACCAGAGACATGGTGTCGAGGTGCTGCTTCGTTTTGACGTCGATGGGATCTGACGTCTCGGACTCCATCTGCACCTTGACTTCGGGAGAAGACAGGCTGAGGGCGCCGGCGTCCATACGCTTCTGCTTCAGCTTCTTGGACAGTGCAAGAAGCGTTCTGATGCTGTTCGTAAGGTCGTCCTGCTGGGAGCCGTCGTCGATACGAAGTTGTGCCGCCTCATAGCTGAAGGCCTCCTTGGACTGGATCACCGACTTGGTGAACCGAACGCTGACGACATCTGCGTTCGAGTTCATCTCCCAGATACAGGAGAAGGCGTAGCGCTCGACGTACGGCTTCAGCGAGCAGAGGTCAGTGCCGAGAAGCATAGGTAACATGTCAATACGCTTATCCACAAGGTATACGGTTGTACCACGTAAGCTAGCCTCAGTGTCCATGGCGTTTCCGGGTTTGACGAAGTGAGATACGTCGGCAATGTGCACGCCCACCTCGAAGTTGCCGTTGGGAAGTGGCCTGGCGTGGAGAGCATCGTCGATATCTTGGCAACCAATGGGATCAATACTGCAGATGAGGAGTTTGCGAAGATCCTCTCTGTCCCTCCAGCCTGGATCTTCCGTGCTCTGAGGAACCCTCCAGTCATGACCCTCCTTTGGCAGGCAGTCCAGAACGGTTTTGGGGAACGGGCGGTACTGGACGTCGTACTCCAGGAGAAGGGCTTCCGTCTCTGCCGCCTTGGTCTCGAGCTCACCCAGGGAACGAACAAAGTGGCCGACAGGATGTCTTGAGTCGCGCTCCCAGGCATCGATTGTGACCAACAGACGCTTGCCGAGGAGCTCAGAGACTTGTCTTGAGCGCAGCTTGATCTTGGGAATGCGCTTGTCCATGGGAATGAGGAAGACGTTGTCCTGCTTACGGCCCTGGCCGCCGCTCTTGCTTGCTGATGACGGATCGATATGTCCGACGTACTGACGCCAGTTACGCTTGATTATGCCAACAACCTTTGCTGTTGGTTGTGCCCGGCCCTCGGTGCTCTTGCTCTGTGTCTTCTTGACCTCCTCTTGCAGCGCCTTGCGCTCCTTCTCAGATACAAAGTCCTGAGCTTCTTCGGCATCGGCATTCTCGTCGCGGGTAATGGCCTCTTCCTCAATGATTTTTGTGGAAGGCTCCTTCCACTGGTCCTTGGGCAGAACCTCGACGACTACGACGTCACCGTTGACTGCGCGGTTGATGTTCTCTCTTCCCAGCACAATAAGAGGCTTCGGGAAGGCGGGGACGTTGATGGAACCTTCCAGATAGTTGTAAGGAGAGACATTGAAGTTACCCTGGTGCATCAATCCAGCCTTGACACCAGTCATCATCTTGGACATGCTGTAGTATTCCGCGTACAAGGGCCCGCTGGGCTTCTTGGAAAAGTCAGAGTTTCGCGACTCGGCAACCATGTCCAGCAGTCTGTCGCTATCTTCAAGACCTCCAACGTATTCACGCAGAGACATGGCAGCGACACCCTCTGTCTTAGCCTTCTTCAAGCAATCTTGGTCGTCACTGAGCATGACAACGGCAGGGACGCTCTTGGCTTTGGCTTGCGCCAGGTGGTCGGCGTACCACTTGACAGCCTTGCGTACAGCACGGTCATTTCGGTCGTTAACGGTCTCGTTAGGCTCGCGATTGACGTATGTCTCCAAACGGAAGTCGTTGAAGAAGACATAGAAGCGCTTGTCCTCGCTCTTGGTCAGGCCGACGAGACGGTTGTATAGCGGTAGCGAGCGATTGCGCAGCTCCTCGAGAACAGTCTGCAGAATGATGACATCGTAAAATGCAGAGCCTTGTTCGAAGAGATCCATAGCGTTCAGGAGCGCATTGGTGTCTGGAACGATATAGTGCCCCTGAGGGAACGCCTTGGTCCCGGCGGGCTTGTCCGAGAGGACGAATGGTTGGACTGGGGGATCTTATCAGCGTACAGCTCATGTCGATGCAGACATGTCTCACTTACTGTTGTTGGCCGCATCTCTGGGGGCCGTCTGCAGGCAGCTCCGGCAAAGCTTAGATGAGCAGGGGATATCTTGACGCAGGTAGACCTCCCTCACAATCTTCTGAACCTTGCCTTTCCTCGTAGAACGGACATAGACCTTGCTGGAGATGTTCGCGGCAAAGGGATCCGCCTCAAACGAGCGCTTGAGACTCGTCATGATGTACTTCCCCTGTGGAAATTTTTGACGTTGAGGTGAGTTGGTGGTGCAGGCGATGAGTATGTCGTCGCCCCTTCCTGTTGAGGCTGATGGTGATGAAAATTGATGGAGGTGAGGCGCGGGGCGGCTGACAAACGAATCAGAGGCGCGCGTTGTAGCGCTTGCAAGCTCTTATCGGGAAGCCATGCTTATCGTCAACACTGTCATACCTATCGATAACACTACCCGCAGGCACCTTAGGTACCTACCTTACGTCAGTCACGTACCGCTACTTCACATAGAATCCCTTCGCCTCGCCTTCCATTCCGAATGACGCCTACTGCTGTGCTTCCCCAGATTGATATCGTGATGCATCTCGCCGCCGGAGCTGAGCGAGACAGAGGCTATTCTGGTACAACGTCATCCCATAAATGCGTGCCTCATTGAGAATCCAGGTCATCTCTGATGGGAGCCCGGATGTGGCAGACCCGAGCAGCCAGCCAAGGCCCCTCCCATGGCAGAGTTGATGGAAGAACGCGTTGAACAGGCGCGTCTTTGCATTCATTCATACGTGTGAAGGAACCAGGCGGCGAGCCGAACCCGCCGCCGCCGCCAATGCAAGACAAGCTCGGAATCGGGTTCTCTCATGCCTGGGGAGACGCGAGACAAGTCGCAGTGTCATCAGAACCCTCGACGTCAACGCAAATGCTATTGGAACTTCCCCGGAATCCCGAGTCTGCCATCCCCGACAGAACCGTCGCACGGCATCGCTCCCGAACATCTGTTTCTCCCTTCTCCCCGGTTCCCGTCCTGCACAGCGCATCGCGCGCGCGCAGAAAGCGCGTACCACTTCACAGTACTACCACAGAGAAACCTCGCCGTCGCACAGAGAAAAAACGAACGAGGCTTTACTTCATCCCATCACGTCGAGAAACAACCTCCCGTTTCGTAGAACCCCCACCCAACAAGTCCGTCCGCGCGAGGCATGCAGCCCGTACAACGTGCAGCGTTTCCCTTTGAACCTTTAGAGGGAACTGTGGCGGTGAATGGACGAAATGTGGACATATCAGCCACGCTTACTTATCATCAGGCGCTTCTTATTAATTGGCTTATGTGGTAATGATATGATCTGCGAAAAGGATTTCACCCTGCTGATGTTGCCATTGCTCGCTTCTTGCTTGCCTGGATTGGCCGCAGGCATAGCGGAGGTGGCACTCTCATACCTTGGTCAGCGGCGTGGTCTGCTGTGGTCCGTTCCTTTCCCATCTCACAAGCAAGCACGTAACGGAAACGAGCCACGTTCCGCTCGGCATCAGGCTGACTCTTGACATGATCGTTAACTCGTGGCTGGCTAGTCTGAGAAACGGACTTTGGCTGCGGACACGAAGGTTCCAGCTGTAAGAGATGAGACATCAGCCCAAAACGTTTATAATGTTTTCTCTTGCAACGAACTGGGAGTCGACGACGTTGGAAAAACTACTTTTGACTCTGAAGCAATGGCACTCGGCCATCAAGCCTCGAGGTGCCGTCCCTCTCGGCCGGAAGCCCGGGCTTCCTGCATTGCAGAGCCAAAACTAGGGGTCTGTGGGCTGGCTGGGGACCCTGAAAAGCTTAGGGATATCTGTGTCTGCAGTGTCAAAGACTAACATCAGTCGAGTAGATGACGGGAGGCCCGAGAGCCGTTGCATTCGCCGCAAACCGAGTCAGCGCATTGAATAGATCAACTGCTAAACGACATGATGGTGCACTGCCTCTAGATGCCCGTCGTCTGAAATAGGGTGCAAGAAAGGAAGATGAAGACGAAACTGGATAGGCAAGGCTTGGTCCTGACCCAAATGCATCCGTGCGGAGGCGGGAGCTAAATTATGGAGGTTGGCCAAACTTGATTGTTTTACCATTGTTGATTAGGATAGGCACCTCTCACAATGCACTTCGAATGGAAGACAGAGGAAGACAGCGTATTGCAGCCAATGGCGGATCAAGTGTAGCAAAACGGCTCTAGCAAGGTCCATCGCTGTCGTGAAGTGGTATTCCGTCAACCGGTAGTTGCTCGGACATGGCAACCGAACGAAAGGTGTTGTATGCCGAGGAATCCAAAGGCCTCCTCTTCCGTGAGGCAGAGTAATCACAGGGCAAGAAGTGAAACGTAAAATGGACGACGTTGGAGATATCGAATCCATGGTAAAGTGTACTCCAAATAGTAGAAATGCGCGCATCAGAGCAAAGAATGGACAACTTTCTCTGCTTGTGGTCGCGCACCGCACCTCGCAGCACTACTATGTACAATGGCCCCGGCAGTCGAGCGAGGGGCGGGACAAGGAATGACTTACATATGTACAGTGGGCGGGGGGTGTTGGTGTTCACATGGGGTTATTGTTGGTGGTGGCTTCCCCGTTCTCCACAGCGGGCGGTAAGACACGCGCCGGTGTACATTAGCCGCTACGGTACTGCTTTCTTGCTGCGAACGAGAGGCGACTGAGATCGGAAGGGCTTCGTTCTGATGGGTTCCTAAAAAGAAACGAGATGGACGATGCTCTTCTGCAAGTTGGGTTGGGTTGGGTCGGGGTGGACGTGGAGGGGGGGGGGGCTACCCACCAGCGCGAGATGGAGGGAGGGGAGGGGCAGGAAGAGAGTGATGGGTGAGCTTGGAGGCGGCGAGCTGCTCCTTGATGACCTCGG